>LGRX02003162.1:0-70625 GCA_001247695.2 Cymbomonas tetramitiformis
ATCTGCCACTCGCGGCGCGCTCTCTCCCCCAAAAGAAAAGCGGTCCGCTCCCCGGACGCTTCACTCTCGGTGGCCCTAAGGGGAGGGCGCGGGTGAGCACCTCGGTGTGCTCACTTCGTGGCGACACGCATGCAAGGGTGGGCCTCCTTGCAGGCGCGTGGCGATGCGTCCCGTCGAGACGGGTGCACTCGCCCGGAGCTTGGGGCTCGCCGGCCTCATCAGCACCCCGAGTGTGGGTGCTGCGCTCCGCGCTTGGCGTCGGGGCATGCGTGCGCGGTGTGCTGCTCCCAGGCACGCGCATCAACCTCTGCAAGGAGGCCCGATGCGCCTGGACGCGGTGCACACGCTGCGCGCTACTCCCAGGCACCATGCGTCTGGTGTGCCCGGCGGGGCAGCGGCGCGTCACGCAGCCCGAGACAGCACAGCGAGAGCTGCTGCCTCATGGCGGTGCGCCTGGCGCGCTCGCGGTGGCTGCCATCTGCCACTCGCGGCGCGCTCTCTCCACTACCATCAGGTGGCCACTGTGTGCGCTCCCCGGGCAGCACCTCCACTAACGACTGCGGATATGGGCCTAGTGGTGGCGCCGTGAGCGGCCTCCAAGGCTCCGTATCAACGGACAGCTGCGTGCGTGTCACGCCAGCGCGCGCGTCTGTGTCGTGGCTTTGGTCGCGCGCCTCGCTCGGGGCACCGCCAACGCTCTGGCTGTGGTCTAGCGCCTCGCTCGGGTCACCGCCAGCGCTCTGACCGTGGCCGTGCACCTCACAGGGGGCTGCGCCGGTGCCATGGCCGTGCTCTCGGAGCTCGCTAGGGGCACTGCTAGCGCTATGGCTATGGGTGCGCCTCGCGCCGGGGCATATGTAGCGCATGCCCGCGCCATGCTTGCTACTGCGCGCCCCGCTAGGGACGGCACTTGCACAGTAGCCGTGCGCTTCGCTCTGGGCAGCGCATGCGCTGTGGCCGTCGCCGCGCGCCTCGCTCGAGGCATCGCTCGTGCCGTGGCCGTGCGTCATGCTCAGAGCAGCGACGATGTGGTTGCGCGCCTCGCTAGGGGCAGCGCCTACGCCGTGCCTGTGGCCGCGTGCCTCGCTAGGGGCAGCGCCAGTGCCGCGACTGCCACCACGCGCCTCGCTAGGGGCAGCGCCAGTGCCGCGACTGCCACCACGCGCCTCGCTAGGGGCAGCGCTCGTGCCGCGACTGCCACCACTCGCCTCGCCAGGGGCAGCGCTGGTGCTAGGGCAGTGGCCGCGCACCTCGCTAGGGGCAATGCCGATGTGGTTGCGCGCCTCGCTAGGGGCAGCGCCAGCGCCGTGCCTGTGGCCGCGTGCCTCGCTCAGAGCGGCGCCGAAGTGGCCGCGCGCCTCGCTAGGGGCAGTGCCAATGCTGTGGCTGTGGCCGCGTGCATCGCTCAGAGCGGCGCCGATGTGACCGCACGCCTCGCTAGGGGCAGCGCTAGTGCCGCGACTGCCCCCACGCGCCTCGCTAGGGGCAGCGCCCGTGCCGTGACTGCCACCACGCGCCTCGCTAGGGGCAGCGCCAGTGCTGCGACTGCCACCACGCGCCTCGCCAGGGGCAGCGCCAGTGCCGCGACTGCCACCACGCGCCTCGCCAGGGGCAGCGCCGATGTGGCCGCGCGCCTCGCTAGGGGCAGCGCCAGTGCCGCGACTGCCACCACGCGCCTCGCTAGGGGCAGTGCCAGTGCCGTGACTGCCACCACGCGCCTCGCTAGGGGCAGCGCCAGTGCCGCGACTGCCACCACGCGCCTCGCCAGGGGCAGCGCCAATGCCGCGACTGCCACGACGCGCCTCGCCAGGGGCAGCGCTGGTGCTAGGGCAGTGGCCGCGCACCTCGCTAGGGGCAACGCCGATGTGGCCGCACGCCTCGCTAGGGGCAGCGCCAGTGCCGCGACTGCCACCCCGCGCCTCGCTAGGGGCAGCGCCAGTGCCGCGACTGCCACCACGCGCCTCGCTAGGGGCAGCGCCCGTGCCGCGACTGCCACCACACGCCTCGCTAGGGGCAGCGCCAGTGCCGCGACTGCCACCACGCGCCTCGCCAGGGGCAGCGCTGGTGCTAGGGCAGTGGCCGCGCACCTCGCTAGGGGCAACGCCGATGTGGCCGCACGCCTCGCTCAGGGCAGCGCTCGCGCAGTGGCTGTGGCCGTGCGCCTCGCCAGGGGTAACGCTAACACTGTGGCCATGGCCGCGTGCCTCGCTCGAGGCAGCGCTCGTGCCGCGGCCGTGCGCTCCATTCAGTGCAGCGCCTGCGCTATGGCCGTCGCCACGCGTCTCGCTCGGGGCAGAGCCGGTGCCGTGGCCATGCTCGCGGAGCTCGCTAGGGGCAGTGCTAGCGCTATGGCCGTGGGTGCGCCTCGCGCCAGGGCATATGTAGCGCATGCCCGCGCCATGCATGCTACTGCACCTCCCGCTAAGGGCGACACTCGCGCCATGGTTGTGCGCCTCGCTCAGGGCAGCACTCGCGCAGTGGCCGCGGCCGCGCGCCTCGCCAGGGGCAGCGCTCGCGCAATGGCTGTGGCCGTGCGCCTCGCTAGGAGTAGTGCCGTGACTGGCGCTGTGGCCGTCACCGCGCGCTTCACCAGGGGCAGCGCCAGCGCTGTGGCCATGGCCGCGAGCCTCGCTCGAGGCAGCGCTCGTGCTGTGGCTGTGGCCACGCGCTCCACTAAAGGTAGCATCGGTGCCGTGGCCGTACGCCGAGTGCGCTCTGCGCCCGTCCAATCTGAGGTACCTCCCCCCCCCCTCGGACAGGCGCAAGACCGCACGGCGCACAATCCCACGGGACGCCACCCGCAAAAAGCTAAGCCTAGCAACGAAAAACGCCGCCCGCCGCCACGCCCGCAAACCCGCCGCCCGATCCCGCATCTCCTGACCCCTAAGCCAAACCACGCAACGATCGCGCCCGACACGGACATCCCGCAACACCTGAAGCCGCAGAATGAACCACGCCGCCCGATCCCAGGCCCGCCGCTGAGCCATACGCACCGCGCAGCGCGAAGCCACGCGCTTGGCACGGCACATCCCGACGCTCATCCCGGGGACCGCCGCGCACCTAGGCCGTGACGTGCTAATTAACTAACGCAGTGGAGGCATTTACGCCCACGCAAAGCAACAAGCACACGCCGCACCCAGAAATTCACCACTCAGGCACGAGCCGAGTGGCCAAACCGGCCGAAGCGCGGCAATTCCTGAGTATAGAGGGCGCAAGCCCTAGGCTACCCGAGATTGAGAAACACGGGGACAATTCAGCAAAGGCCGCACAATTTTAAAAAAATCGCGCAGCGCTCCCGCCGCGAAGGGTCGGTGCTGCCGAAAAATCCACGCGATCCCAAATCCCAAGCCCGACCTGCGCAACTGTGCGCTCGTGACACGAGCTCAAGCGCTATGCGTGAACAAGAAACATGCTAGGGCAGAAGCGCGCCTGAATCTCCTCGCGGCCCAAAGTACCCGGAGATCGGAACTCCAAGAACACCTGAAACCCGGCATCACCAACCCGCAGCCAAACCGACACGCCGCCCAAAGCGCACGACAAAACATCCTAGACCAAAAGAAAGAATCTACGCAAAACACGTTTTCGTTCGTAAAAGTAAAAATAATTCCAAAGTCATACACGCAAATTCCAAATTGCATATACGCAAAGGACGCTACAACGCCACGTCAAGGCAGCCGCCCCATCCGAGGACAGAACAGACTCAAAGTACATTCGCAAAGGGGAGGGAGGACCAAGGGCCCCAAGCCACCTCCTTCATTGCTAGGTAGTCGTACCAAACTACGTCGCGGATCAAAGCACTCGGAGAATTCCACTCCTAGAGCACCTGAATCCCACAACCACGCACCCACCAACACGAAGCAGAAACGCACGACACACTGTGCTTGATTTCACAACACAAAACGCCGGGCGAAAGGCATCACGCAAGGGGGGTGCAATCAGAATACGCAGAAACAGAAATTTTCAGGAAGCGACCGGTAAAAACGATCCAATTACCATTTTGTAGGAGGCTACCACTCCAGTTTCTTCTCTTCTTTACACTTTCGGACTTATTCTATCTACACTTATTAAACGACCGCACGAGGTATGATTACGCTTGGTCAACTATAAGACTTCGGTTTCGTAAATCTATATAGTTCAACTATCGGACTTCGGTTTCGTAAATCCTTCAAGTTATGCTTTTGCTTTCAAGTGCATGCTTTCAATACACAATATACAGCGGTTACGGCTTACAATTCTCAGTTCAGTTCTCATCCCCGAAACTGGTTACACTTAGAGTTCTTATGCATTCAGGAACTCTCTCCATAACTCAACTGTACTGAGTACTCCGTACAACAGGCTAGGCACCTCACATCAACATCATTCTGATCGGTCCTACTGTACTCCGTACTGAGTACTCTTGCGTTTTGTACTTAGCCGTTTTTCTTGCTCTTGTGCTTGCCTCCTAGCACAATGCTGAATGATGTATGTCAACCCACAAGCCGCAATTCCAACAAAAAATAAAGTTACTGTAATATTTGCCCTCGGTAATATTTGACACTACGAAGATATCACTAATTCAGCAGTTAGCCCTCCACCGCCCGAGGGATAGCAGTGGTGAGAACAAAACATTATGATAAATTCACTACCGGTACCGTATCATTAAAAGAACTGGTGAGATCTCTTGTGCGTGCAGTAATTATCTTGACTTGAGGTGAAAATCCGAAGATGCGCGTAATAAGATGGCATGTACGAAAGGTGGCTTTAGATGAATACCGCTCCCAACACTTGCTATTACCATAGTTACGTAGCTCTGCACCGGATTTCGGCTTGTATATGTGTCGAAACTCAATCTTATTCAGCTTATAAGTGAATGCGGTCATAATGATAAAGCAGATTAGCACTCAGGCCATAACGTAACAAACAACACGCAGCGACCTATAACAAACCACAAACATAATAATTAAATATATTGATGCGACCATAGTCTATGTGACAAACAATAAAAACAAACAGTCGGAATTAAATAAGATTTCTACGAAAACGAATCGCAACAAAAAAACAAATAGTTTGATCAAACAGGAGAAATATGAATATATATATCCTGTTTTGTGACTGTAAAAATGCAGGTGTGCTGGCTCTTGGAATACTAAAGTCAGATAAAATAATAAGATGTTCTGGCTAAGTGTTTCGGGAGCCTGACACTGTGACACAGGCAGCACTGCAGGTGACATCCAGGCGAGGGGTGAAACTAAGGGTGCACCACTGCTCCCCCCTAAGGGGGGGGGAGAGTCAGCATACCCGTGACACCACCTCACCCCGAAGGAGGGAGGTGCACTGCAGGGCCAGCCGGTACACCCGGACAGGCGGCTAGAAGAAATGTTAGAATGTTACTCGAAGAGGCCTTTTTCAACCTAGCTAGAAGCAATTCCATGCATGGCGCTAGTACATTCTCACATCCCAAACCCGATTCCAATTTTAGGGTTGTGGAACTTCTCCGTTCACACTGCCGTTGATCTTGGGCAACCATACAGGCGAAGAGCGCAATGCCGGCCAATCGGTGTCGTCCTCGTCGTCGAAGACGGCGCCGTAGCAAGCAGGCTCCTCGATGTCATCAGGCAGCGGATAGGCGGCATCGTCCGTGGTTGGCACCACCAGAGAGCCGCTGCCGACGGTGTCGATCGCATCACCTGCAATTGGTGCAGGCAGGGAGAGGCGGGCGGAGAGGAACGCGGCCGCAGTAGGCTGCTCCGTGGGTGGAGCCGGCGGGTCCACCGCAGGGGGCGGTGCCGTGAGGGCGGCGGCGGATGCATCAAGCGGCGGGCGGGCAGTGGCCGCTCGCGATGTCTCCAGGTGCCTGTTGTTCGCAAATGCCTCGACGCACACGTACGGGCAGGCACCACGGGTGTCGGGGTGGGAGTCCGTGACGTGCCACATGCGGAAGCAGACGGTGCAGGGAAAACCCGTGCCCACCCACTTGAGGTACATGGAGTTTGGTGAATCGGACGTCCACTTGCCCTCCAAGGGCGCAGCCGATTGCTTTTGCATGCGAAGGGCCATGGCAACAGGGGAACGCGGAGATGGGTTGGGCTTCTGGGGCGCCTGCTTAGGGCGGTAGCCAGAGCCCTCGGGTGGGATGTCGGGAGCGGCAGAGGACGAGAGTGTGGCAAGGGGGCTCTCGTCCCGAAAGGCGAGGCGGATGCGGAGAGCAAGGCGGGCAAAAGTGAAAACCGCACCCGCACGTAACTCACGCAACACCACCAGGTACAGAGGGGCGACGTACGGTGACTGCTTGGCGGACTCGGACAAAATGTGCCAGAGGTCCATCACGCGGTCGGCGTCGCTGTACGCCGGCTTGAGCTTCTGGTGGCGGTCACCAAGCCGTCGAATTAGTGCAAGTTGTGGGGCGGGGTCCTCGATCTCGGTGAGGACAACCGCCCTCATCTGGGTCCAGAAGCGCATGCCGTCCGCGTCGGGCACATCCTCCACCTCGTACCGTAAGCGCTGAAGAGCGTAGCGGCCGTCAGCAGGGTGGTGGCGGGCACACTCGTGGTAGACACTCAGCGCGTTGCCACGAAGTGGGTGCGGAAGGATGCTGAAGAGAATCTCGTTGATGGTGACGTGGTAAAAGTCATGGTCGTGCTCGAGGTCCAGGAGCTTGGCCGCCTCGCTGTAGGAGACGGGGTAGAGCACGTGAGCCAATCCCGAAAGGAGGGCGTTGATTTGAAGTCCACGTCGGCAGTCGCGGTGTCCAAAGTGTAACCAGTGGGCATTTTGAGGCCAGTAGACTTCAGGAACGAGATAAGGTCACTCCCATACTGGAACGCGTAGGCGAGCTGCTCGATGTACTCATCCTCGCGCCCCTCCTCCACAGGCGTGGTGCCCAACACGTCGGGGTCGTTGAAGTAGTCAAAAGCCGTAGGGGCGTTGACCGATGATGTCGGTTTTGAACGCAATGAAGACGTTCCCACAATTCTGCGTGGTCTACGAGACGAGGCAGGGGTAGACTGCGATTCGGAAGGTGAATGTGACGGTGTACCGCCCTGATGTGTGCGGGCAGCGCGCAGAGCGGATGCAAGTCCCTCACGTCGAGTCGAAGCCATTGTAGGAATAAAATATTGCGGGTCCAGTTGTAAATTCAAGCACACGAGGTGTGCAATAAAAACAGCTGAAGATGTCGTGAAAAAGATGTCAAGATGTCGAGATGTCGAGATGTCGTTTGCCGTGCCGTGACGTGCTGCGAGTGGTGCGGTGCGGCTGATGTCGTGTTGCTGCCAAAAGATGTCGATAGAGTCGCAAAAAGCGAAGCGGACCAGAGAGACGAATGAGCCGACACGAAAGGTGCGTGGGCTATAACCTGATCAAACAGGAGAAATATGAATATATAATATATCCTGTTTTGTGACTGTAAAAATGCAGGTGTGCTGGCTCTTGGAATACTAAAGTCAGATAAAATAATAAGATGTTCTGGCTAAGTGTTTCGGGAGCCTGACACTGTGACACAGGCAGCACTGCAGGTGACATCCAGGCGAGGGGTGAAACTAAGGGTGCACCACTGCTCCCCCCTAAGGGGAGGGAAAGTCAACATACCCGTGATAGTCCGGTAAATAAATAACAATTCCGCCGCGACTGTTTGTGACTGATAATAATTTATTTCTAGGGTGTGGGGTAGGATAAAATCAATAAAGAGAGCACAAATATGGCGACAACAAACGTAGCGTACCAATAGCAGCATGCGTGTGCATGCATGCGGCTGTACAGGAATTTAAGCTTTGTTGTTGTTCCTGTTGATTGACTATGTGGGGTAATTTAGTTTATGCCAAGACTATAAAAGTTTTTTATGTAGCAGCAAAAGGACACGCGTACCTCGTTATACATTATCTGTCGACGATGTACTTCGCGCAACTGACCATCCTCCAGACGCACCAAGAACATTGGTGATAAGCCTTTGCGTGTCAGCACTTTGCCACGTAAAGCGTCATCCAACACCACCGTAGATTGCAGCAAGGATGTCACATCGTCTGGGAACCCAGTGATGGACTGCATATGCGCAGGAACAAAGGCAGAAGGCATCGGCCATTCATGCTCATGCCCAACGTCGTCGGTATAAAACACCAAAGGCTGATTGTTGCCATCATATTTATACGGAGTGTGTTTGCTCATCTTCTGAATAAATTGTTGGCCAACTGTCGAATATGCCCAAGCGGTCTGCATAAAACAAGCTCAGTGAGTTAAGTTACAAACGTTGGGTTGGGATGCAGAAATTTGCTTGAACACGCAGTCACCAATATCTAATGAGCGCTGCGAATACCTATTGAGCAGAGATCCATATGAATAGCTTATCATTATGCATGTATATGTATATACCTATATATCAGTTTATGTACATTTCTTTTCACCTGTAAACAACCGGCTGATGAAACGTCATTGGGTACTCGATCTGCCTCTGTGCGTTGATCATCCGCCTCGCACAATAATGCACAGGTATCACATGCAGGCTTTTCGCGACATTGATGGTTGTCACAACAAATCTGTGCAGGCGCACGATCGTTAAAAGATAACGCCAGCTCCGCCAGAGGACAATCGCCAACACGACAGGGTTGTTGATGTTGAAGATTATCGAAATAAATAGGGTTATTTTCTTCCAACGAAGTCATTGGAGGCATGTTCAGCCATTTGCGTGCCAACTGCTCTCGCTCGCGAAACGTTAATGTCTTATTGCGATTTGCTGCATACCCCGAACACCATGACCATGAATGAACATGGAATATCAGATACAGATATCTTAAACATGCATACTAATAGCGTTATAATAGGAACAATGGCATGCCAATGAGGCTATGAACATGAAGCATAAGACAGCAGTGTATAACAAAAAATAGTGTATATTGTATTGTGTCACCTGCATTCACTGAAGCGTTTTGATGCCCAACTGGGCCGCGATTCGTGCTCCCAAGTGCGTTCTGTTGCCCAAAAGGCCCTGCACCAATGACACATGTCTTGACGCAACTTCATTTTTTTTCAACTTCATTCAGATGATACACGTCACGTTAAATCACTTCAATAAACAGAGATATGGTGTGTGATGTCGTACCATGATTGCCAAGAGCGTTTTGTTGTCCAACAGGTCCTGCACAACAAGCATATGCATTTCTTAACTTCCATGCAAACTGCATTGTACATTATTTCAACATCAGAATCAGTGCTGCTTATTCACTATGTGTCGCAAAATTGGGCAATACGTGCATTGCTGACTCACCTGTGTTTCCAACGGCGTTCGCATTTCCCTCGCGCGTGCCAGCGTTTGGTCGTAAACCTCCACTGTTTTTGCGAGCGCCTCCTGCGTTTTTGCGTGCGCCACCGGAATTTTTGCGTGCTCCTCCTGAGTTTGCGCGTGGTCCTCCGCGCACAGCATGTACCAGCATCCTGTGATTGCTACGCACGCCAAACTGCATCTCGCACACAAATATGGAGTTTTGTACGCAGATAAACGACATTTGCGAGCCGATTTCCAACAGCATTAACAACAGGCAAATGCCCAATTTCATAAGCATGCGCATCCCGACTCTGTTGATAATCATATTGGTGGTTGGTATTCGATCTCGATAAAGCTGCTAATATAGATCGCTTCACAACGCTCAAGTTCTTCTATGAGCGCTGCGTGAAATTCGCGAATTCCTTCTAGAGACTTGCAAAATGTGATGATTATTCTAACTATGTTATAAAAGCGAATGGCCATATCGAAATATATGTTCTGTCAACGGTCTAGATACGTGGTGTTTTGCATGTTAGAGTTTTTACTTTATGCGCCGAAATCATAACCCAAATACGTTTTTTTGAATGAGCAAATAATTGTCACATCAGATCATCATGCACCTGCAAAGCATAACTGACGTCATTCTCTTTGAACGGTATTCTCCCAGCAGGCCATGTGCGCGACAGTGCTTTGCTTTTTGCTTCCCATCATGCCATGCCATAACGCGTGGGTGGCGTCGTGGTACATACACGCGACTGTTGTGGCACCGTCATCGTTGGCGTTTGGCGATCGTGAGATGGAAAATTCGACTGCGTCGCCCGTTGGGATTCGAGCTTTGCTGCTGCTGCTGATTGACTAAGTAAGTAAGTAAGTAAGTAAGGTAATTTACTTGATGCCAAGACGATAAAGGTCAGAGGTAGTAAGTAAGTAAGTAAGTAAGGTAATTCACTTCATGCCAAGACGATAAAGATCAGAGGTAAGGTCAGAGGTAGGTAAGGTAATTTGGTTTGGGTGAAGATTTTAAAGGTCAGAGGTAGTAAGTACTGTATTAAAGGTAATTTGGTCCGGTTCCAAATCATAAGGAGCAGAGGTTTCACTGCACTGATTTGGGTTCTAAATTTTCATTTATTTCAATTTCGAAATTCAAATTGGCCAGTAAATAAAGCATAGTGACAATCGTGCTCTTCGCTAGACCTCTACACACTACAGGTGTGACACAGTGAGTGACACCGCTACCGTTTAAAACATAAAGCACCCTTGCGCCCGTCCTAAGCATCCCGTCCTAAGCGCTCGACGGTCGCGACAGCTCGCGATCCTGAATCTGACCTGCTCGTCGGTTTTCTGAATTACAGAGCTCCGCGATTTAATCGGGCATTTCCAGCATTTTTAATGCCGCGATAAACTCGGCCGCCATTCGTTTTTCCGTAAAATCTGTCATACTGAGACACATTACGTCTGTATGATCGCGCTTGACACACACTCGTGTTACCAGTGAGACACTTTACGTCCAGAGAGACACTTTACGTCTGTTAATGAAGGGAAAGGGAAAGGCAAAGGGTTTAAGATTTAGCGGCAGTAGGAATAGTTTTCAGAAGCATATGAAAAGTATTCTAGTGCTTCTGAAAACTATTCCTACTTCTTCCGAGTTTCAAAGATGCGTTTTGTATTTTGGGTGCACCCTAAAATTACAAAACAGCCGAGCGCTTCCCGTTTGTGCGGGATATTCACATGTATTCCATGGAATATTTCATATGAATTAACACACATGCACACGCAGGGGAAACCCTCGGCTGTTTGGCATCTTTGGGTTTGGGTTTGTGTTCGAACCCAAACCCAAACCCAAAACATCTGCCTTAGAAATAAATTGCGCGTTGGGCGCACAAGTAACTTGAAGCCTTGAGCTTCAGGTAACTTAAAGATATATCCCTTGGCAGTATTTGTGCCAAGTTTCGTGCTCTAGGACGCACGGGAAGCCCTCGGCTGTTTGGCATCTTTGCGTTTGGGTTCGAACCCAAACCCAAACCCAAAACATCTGCCTTTGAAATACATTGCGCGTTTCGCGCACAAGTAACTTGAAGCCTTGAGCTTCAGTAACTTAAAGATATGTATCTTGGCAGTATTTGTGCCAAGTTTCGTGCGCTAGGACGCACGGGAAGCCCTCGGCTGTTTGCCATCTTTGGGTTTGGGTACGTTCGAACCCAAACCCAAAGGCAAAGGCATAGGACAGTTTCGTAGATTCTGACCCGATGCCTTTGCAACCTCGCATGCTAACTCATATTACAACGAATATTCAACGCTTAATTTGAATCATGTAATTTTAGGGTGCACCCAAAATACAAAACGCATCTTTGAAACTCGGAAGTTTCAAAGATGCTTGCCGGTCGCGTGCAGCAGTAAAAGGCAAGGCAAAGGGTTTAGGATATAGAAGAAGTAGGAATAGTTTTCAGAAGCACTAGAATACTTTTCATATGCTTCTGAAAACTATTCCTACTGCCGCTAAATCTTAAACCCTTTCGCTTTGCCTTTCCCTTTCCCTTCATTAACAGACGTAAAGTCTCTCTCTGGACGTAAAGTGTCTCACTGGTAACACGAGTGTGTGTCAAGCGCGATCATACAGACGTAATGTGTCTCAGTATGACAGATTTTACGGAAAAACGAATGGCGGCCGAATTTATCGCGGCATTAAAAATGCTGGAAATGCCCGATTAAATCGCGGCGCTCTGTAATTCAGAAGGGACAGGGTACGGGCGCTGGGAACTCGTCCATCTTGCATGATGACACATGATGACTGCATGTCACGGCTGCGACCACAATGAACGTCGCCGGCAGCAGACGCGAGACGGTGAACACATGTCACATCGACATCGCGGACACCATTGCCGCTGCCGATGCCGTTGCGTGACTGCTTACACGTTACAGTACTCGTTAGAGCCTACTGTGACACTCGTTCTTCGTTGACCCATCCCAATCCGCAATTGCATCGTAAAATTCTTCAGCTACCTCGTCATATGGAAATCGTCAACAGTTTGGAAATCGTCAACAGTTCATATAAAATCGTCGATATCGCGAAGTAAATTTGCGATATCGACCCCGGACAAATTGTCATCATTTCTAAGTGCTTCAAGGCAGTGGGAAAACATACTTCGATCGCTTTCAACGGCCTACCACAGCCATTTTTACCTTACAGAACTGTTTGCGACACGGGTGTATATCAGTGTTTTTTTCATATAAAACTGTCTGTTTTGTCCCATTTTTGTGATATTCAGTGCTGCAAACGATATATTTTCTTGAGATATGGTTTCCACAAGGGGGGCAAGGTATACCGCACCCCGCCTTCGTTGCCTTCGACTTGGTTTCGCGTGTGTTGCGTCGGGTGGATTCTGCTGCATTCGGTCTGACTTTAGTTTATTATCCTGTGTTCATCAGGAATCCTCCAAGATCTGCAGCGACTTGGCCTGCTTCAAACTGAGAGCTTGCGCGAGAAGCGGCGAAAGGTGATTTGGCCGGGCGATATTCTGGGGTGGTTGCAGGTCAGGACGAAGCGGCAGGCGGCTGTGAAGGAGATGGAGCCGCGGTCGGCCAAGTATGCCAAGCTGGCGGAGGTTGCCCGCTGCGGTGTTTCGGGTCTATATATTAAGGTTTAAGAGTATTCCACCCATACAGTCCCATCCGGTGGGTCATGTAGATGTCCATAGACTCCTAGTTTGTTCCATTCCGATAATTATCCCATGAGTTATCCACGTTTTTATATAGACTGTTGATAATTACCAAACTGGACTTTTTGGGGGCCTGCTTACCCCCTACTGTCCACACTGTAATTTCTCCCCCATTATTGCGTTTCGGCTAAAATCGTTCATATACGTCGATTCGCTAAGTCGTGTAGATGCGCTCATCATCTTTGGTTGACCGATTCTGATATTCCACGAGTTATCCCATTTTTTATATTTTAGTGTTGATAATTGGCATATGACGAGGTACAGTACGCAATTTCTTCAACGTTCCGCCGCCTCATGGGGCGAACGGTGCTGTGACTGCTGTGATACACGCAGGGATTTCCAAAGTGCTCGGCTACTTTTATTTTTCAGTTCGCTTATCATAATGTGTAAACTTATGATACTATGTGTGCGCAGGTCATGTCGCAGGTATCCGATTGCGAGGAGGGACGCGCGCTCTTGAGATGTGGAAGTCGAGGTTGGCGAATGCCAACCTTGCTTGGGATGAAACCCAACCATATCGAACTTATCGCATATATTTCACGTTTGCATCCTTGGCATCTATGCAAAGTATGAGGAGCATTGAGTGGACATAAGTCTTAGGCTGTTTTGGTTTTGGGTTCATGGCGCATTCGTGACCTCTTGGGGTGTGGAAGTCGAGGTTGGTCTAAACCAACCTTGCTTGGGATGAAACCCAACCACATCGAACTTATCTCATCGGTACATTTTTCTCAGTGAACCTGTAAGGTTTGAGCCTCAAACGGCTAGGACAAGTTCGTAGGCTGATTTTGTTTTCCATGATTTATTACGACCCCAAAAAACAAAATCAGCCATCGCCTTAACGTTCTCGAAAGACCTTCAAACTTGTAATATATATTACTTAACTAAGATAGGTGCGATAAGATAATCCGATGTGATTGGGTTTCATCCCAAGCAAGGTTGGTTTAGACCAACCTCGACTACCACACCCCAAGAGGTCGCGAATGCGCCATGAACCAAAAACCAAAACAGCCTAGGACTTATGCTCACTCAATGCTCCTCATACTTTGCATAGATGCCAAGGATGCAAACGTGAAATGTGTATATCTTAATGCGATACGTTCGATATGGTTGGGTTTCATCCCAAGCAAGGTTGGCATTCGCCAACCTCGACTTCCACATCTCAAGAGCGCGCGTCCCTCCACGCAATCGGATACCTGCGACATGACCTGCGCACACATAGTATCATAAGTTTACACATTATGATAAGCGAACTGAAAAATAAAAGTAGCCGAGCACTTTGGAAATCCCTGCGTGTATCACAACAGTCACAGCACCGTTCGCCCCATGAGGCGGCGGAACGTTGAAGAAATTGCGTACTGTAGCTGAAGAATTTTACGATGCAATTGCGGATTGGGATGGGTCAACGAAGATCGAGTGTCACAGTAACGAGTAAGCAGTCACGCAACGGCATCGGCAGCGGCAATGGTGTCCGCGATGTCGATGTGACCTGTGTTCACCGTCTGCTGCCGGCGACGTTCATTGTGGTCGCAGCCGTGACATGCAGTCATCATGTGTCATCATGCAAGATGGACGAGTTCCCAGCGCCCGTACTGTACCCTGTCCCAATTCAGAAAACCGACGAGCAGTTCAGATTCAGGATCGCGAGCTGTCGCGACCGTCGAGCGCTTAGGACGGGATGCTTAGGACGGGCGCAAGGGTGCTTTATGTTTAAAACTGTATGCGTATCGTAGCTAAGATTTTTCATTTTTGATTTTACAGTCAACAAACTTTTCACAGATTTCCTATCCCTGACTGAGTCACCGCTGAGCGGTTGTCTGTCGATCGAACGCTGCATGCGAATGCCACGCCAGCGCCATGCCAAGATCCAGTGTCCTTAAAATCCTACGTGTCAACGGCATTAGCTAGCTACCGGTACGAGATCACAGCATAACTTCCGGTAGCCGTCAGATCATTTGGTATACTTAAGCAGTTAATATGGGTTTACCATACTTTTATATAAGCCTACCAATGTTGAGGGATTAGCTACCGGTAGCCGTCGATTTAAATTAAGGTCGATCGTTTATGGTATGGTAGCGTCGCGTCATCGTCACGTCGAATCGCGTCGGGCGTCGCGTCGCGTAGTCCAGTCCTGTCATCATTGTCGAGTCATAGAACTCGCCTGCTGCAGCTGGAGTAGTTTTTGATAAGCACGCCTCAGAAGTCTAAATTGACTTCGCGGTCGGTTGCTCATTTATGGAGGGAGTGCACCGTAACACTTACACTGCTGCAATGCACCAAGAACTGTGCATTCCTTAACGCCTGTGAAGACATATTTTACTTTCTGGGCTTCAAATCCATCTAGTCTGCGGCTCAGGGCACAGTTACAATCAAAGGGAACCCTGTAGTGTTCGAGAGTTTCACTTTCGATTTCTTTTTAGCCCTCACTTGCTCCTCTGCTTCCTTAAAATGGGGGACAGAAGGAAACTCCAGACAGAAATTGAACGCACTTTAAAAAAGGTTACGGAAGGGGTAGAGATCTTTGACGGCATTTGGAATAAAGGTGGTCTCTTGTCTCGAGCACCAAGGCGCAATTCCCCGTGTTCATCCTATCCTTTCCATACCTGCATGCCCACCTTTCTGAGCATATTCTCTTCTTGATTTTTCAGTGTACGAATCCGAAAATGCCAACCAAAAGGAGAAGTTTGAAGCTGACCTTAAGAAGGAGATAAAAAAATTGCAGCGCTACCGAGACCAGATCAAGACATGGAGTGCGAGCAGCGAGATCAAGGACAAGAAGGCGCTATTAGACGCACGAAAGCTGATCGAACGCGAAATGGAGCGCTTCAAAGTATGTGAAAAAGAAACTAAAACGAAGGCCTTCTCAAAAGAGGGTTTAGGCCAAGCACCCAAGGCAGACCCTAAGGAGAAAGCTCGCAATGAAACAAGAGAGTGGCTCAACGGCACCGTCGACCGGCTTAACGAGCAGATCGATGAGTTTGAGGCGGATATGGAAGGCCTCACGGTGAAGAAAGGAAAAGCAAGACCGCCCAGGCTGACCCACCTGGAGGAGTCGGTTTCTCGGCACAAAGAGCACGTTGCCAGGTTGGAGCAGGTAGGAGGTTTTTTCGGACTTCCGCGAGTTGTCACTATGCGGAGATTTCACGTTACATTATTCAGATTCGCTTCCGCTTCTCAGCATGCTGTAAGACCTACCAACACACAGTGCCTTCCTCGCGCCCTGTTTGCCTTAAACTGTTTTTCCTCCACAAAAGACTTAAGTTTTTATTTAAACGCTGCAGCTGCTTCGATTGGTGGATAACGAGGTGCTTCAATCTGAGGACGTCCTGGAAATTAAGGTACGTTTCCAGGACCTTACCTTTTGTGAGCCCCCAGTCTATTGACTTCACTTCACACAGAGTTTTGCACACTCCACAGCCTGGTAACTGCACGAGACGCGACTTACTTCACAAGCTTCTGCCGTATTCCATCAGGATTTCGTGGACGATTACCTTGACCGTAACCAAGAGTCCTTTGACGAGTTTGCTGATATCGATGAACTTTACGAGGGTTTGAACGTCGATCTCACAAAGACGGATCTCTTGTGAGTTTACTTCGTCACGCTTCCACCCAGGCTCTCTGCACCGTACTCTAGCACATCTTTGCAGCTGTGCACTTTTCTGGAGGCTCCAACCTGTCAGAGGCTCTGTTCTGTTGAAGAATCGGGCCTTTACTTTTTCTCACCACACTTGTGTTACACTCGACGCCAACAACGACCACCGAAAATGCGAGCTGCCTGCAGGAGCCCGCCAGCTCCCATCACCATGCCCGTAGGAGCGCAACCAACAAGCATAGTGGAAATCTAAACCCGGGGCTCATGGCTTAGTGCATGTTTTCGAACGAAACCGCACGTGCGGCAGATACCCTTGTTCCCGGCATGCCCCGACCCACACTTGAGAAGAGGCGTAGATCCTCTTTCTCTCAGCGTCGAGCTTTGTGTTATTTCTGACTCTCCCCTCCGCGACACAGGGCTGCGCCAAAGGATGCCCCTCCTCCTCCTGCCAAGGAAACGAAGCCTGCTTCCAAGGACAAGGAGAAAGAGAAGAAACCCCCAAGCCCAACCGACGCCAGCGCCCCCGCGGAGCCTGCAGCGCCAGCACCCCCTGCCGACGCTACCCGAGAACGCACTGCTTCAGCGGCCGCCGCTGCGGCTGCTGCCGCTGCGGCTGCCGCCACTGCTCCTCGAGAACGCCCCCATGTTCCCGAGACGGCGGTCAAACCGACGATCCCACCGGCGGTCGCGGGTGCACGAGTGCCTCCGGGCCCACCCGCCCCCGGTCATCCTCCTCCGCCTCCCAGTATCGACCCAGGCCATGCCTTCGGCACCTCTCACGAACATTCCTGCTCGAGCAGCCGGCGGAGCGCGCATGCCTGGCATGACCCCCCCAGGGTCTGTGGACGACTTCGCCCGACCTGGCAAGGAAGGGGAGGAGGCTGCACTTTCAGCCGTCGCCAGCCGTCGCGGCGCCGGGGTGCTCCCTGCGCCTGGTGCCTTGCCTCAGCAGCTCGCGCAGCCTCAGCAGTTGTCCTCCCGAGGGACTCCTGCGCAGGCCGGGGGACCGCAGTTTCAGCCCCCTGGGGCAAGTGCTGGCGGAGGCGCGGCCGAGGGTACCGCGCGGGGAGCTGCACCTGGTAGCACCGCAGACGCGGAGATGCAGCGTGGGCTTGGAATATCCGGGGGCACCGGTGCGATGTCCGGACCAGGTGGTGCAATGAAGCCCGGCGCCCCTGGGCTCCGCTTCGTACAGAAGTCTGCCGAGGGTGGCCTCGAGAGCATGCCTCAGGGGCAGATTTACAACGGCCAGGGCGCCGCGGGCGCCGGTACGGCTCAGCGCTCTGGCGGAGGCCAGGGGCAGCCGAACTGGCTATTCTCTGGAGGAAACGAGGGTATGTACCACGGTGCACAGGCAGAGGGGGCAAGAGGGATGCCGCATCCCGAGATGCGACCCGACGAGAAGAGTCGCTTTCTTTCCCGGCTTCAGGCCGTCCAAGGAACAGGTAGTGGAATGGGAGGTATGGTCAGCGGCAGCGGCCTCGGCATCGCTGGAATGCACGGTCCCCCAGGAGCCAGCCCTGGCCAACAACCGGTCGGCCCTCCGCCGCCGCCGCAGCAGCAGCTACAACCTCAGCAGCAGCAGCAACAGCAACAGCAACAAGCGCCGCATCAAACGCAACACCTCCTTGGCCCTCAGCTCGGCCGCACGGGCCCTATGCCTGAGCAGGGCAAGTCCTTGCAAGGTCCTGAGCATGGCCAAGACGGCCGCGGAGGGCTCGGCACTCGGCTGGGTGAGCTTTCACGGTGCGTCGGTCCCTCTATCTTGTTGCACGTGTCGCCTCCTCCATCACACTGCGTGCAGAGTGGCTTCCGTGCGGATAGTCATGCTATGCTGCGCGCATAGTCACACCTGCCGCGGCACTGCACATATAGCCTGCCGTGGACATTCGCTAGGCGTCCTGAGCCTCAAGTCCCCAAGAACTTGCCGTGCAATTGTGCAGAGTGCCTCAGACTTATCTTTTCAATCTAGTAGTCAAGCTTGCAAAAGAAGCGCCTGGCGACTGTCCTAGCCAGTGCTGGATCTGTTAGAGTATCTGTCAAGTATGTGCATCCTAAGTATTTTAGAAGGATATCAGGTTATCACACACCCGGATGGTCTCTCCAAGTCGGATCGCCCTCTGAGATGGTTTCTGGACGAGCGCATTCTTTCCCTTCCTCCTCAAAGCCCCCCCTAATACGGCACACTGTCGTAACACGTTTCCCCCCTCCAGCTTTGGCTCCCACAAATACAAGGGTGGTAAATGTCACTCGTCAAATACATGTCGGTCTTCCACGTGCACCAGTGCTGGACAGCTTGCTTGTCACGCTCTGCTCTTTTCGTATTGCCGATATGAGCGGCGAGATCGTCTTGGGTAGCGCCGAAGGCCGGGAACCTAACGTGACCATCCCTGGGGACAGGGGACAGTTTGAACTGAAAAAAACTTTCTGAAGACCTTGCAACGGAAAGAACCTCTTTTCCCCGAGGTTTGCTGGGGCAATGAATTACCAGTGGGATGTTTTCTTCAGTAGATGTCGAGTGAAAGTAGCCGGGGTTTCGTCGATCGGTGTATTGCACGTGCAGAGGTGGAGTTCCTCTTCCTGACGAAGAAGGGTACGAGTACACCGAAACCCTGCTCGGCGGCGTGACAGATCTGGCGCAGTTAGCGGCTCAGGTGAGAATATACCTCCGACACTCGTGGATATTCCTAGGAGAAAAAGAGCAAGGTGTCGCTTTCATGGGAGATGATTTCGGTATGAGTCGCGAGGGACTATTTCTCCTCAGCTCCCTTCTAGACGTTTGCTTTGCGTTTCTGAAGCAGCTGAAGTTAGTATTGGAGTCTTCCTGGAAGTCTCTTTCAAACGCTTCAGTGCAAACCATCAAACCTCTCGTGGACATTAACAACGGAAACTGTCCTACTTTTCTTCGTTACTTTCGCTGTTTGCTTGGGGTTTCCTCAGAATATTGAGTGGTCGTAGGTTGTATGTGTGTCATACCGCTGGGGGGCATGCCAGCAGGGTCCGCTTACTCCGTAACCCAGAGACCAACAGTTGTTTCGCGACGATCGGTCACATCGTATCATCTTTCCATGCTGCTTTCCATTTGGGTTGGGAATATGTATGCGTTTGTGGTATCTTGTCACGGCCCCGCCCTGCTCTTGATTTGCTTTTCACATCCACTGGGATGATGATGGGCTGGCTTTTGTTGGCCGATCTCATGCCGTTCAGTGTGTCATACCGCTCCTTGCGTGTTGGCAGGACAAGTTGGGTAAATACTGGTCGAGCACGGGGTGTTGCGTGCTATTGAAGACAGGAGTCCACAGTTTTTTCTGATGAGTGCTGAGTGGTAGTGGGTGACGTGTTCGATCAGGACTACTCCTCGCTTGATGACAGGACTCCTGAGGACTTTTTGGGTGATGACTCGCGGCGCATAGTGCCGGATCACGCCGCAAACTTGTCTGCAGTGGAGGCTTCATATCACTGTCTTCCAACCCCGAACGACGGAGACTGGCCACGTGCCGGAACCTCTCGACCGACAGTGGCCACTCCTTCCAGCTTTCCCACCACGATCCTACCTGCGCTGGAGAATCCTGCGTTGTTTGAGCGGTTTGACGGCGACGTGTTGTTCTTCTGCTTTTATTACCAGCAGGTAAGAACCTGTGGCTCAGGAAAGAACTAAGCAATGCTGCTCTGTAGTGTCAAGTTTCGAAAAGATATGACAATTGTGACGTGGAATAAGTGGAAAGTTTACGGATGTTCTCCGGCTTGTTCATGAGTGTATGTGTTATGCTGTCCGAATAATAGACGGAGCATACCTGCTATCCGGGTACATTCTCGCCCGATGGAACTTTACTACTGCATTGCTTCCCGCAAACTTTTATGTCTTTATCTTCTGGCATATGCTTCTGTGAGCTTCATATCTTTGTATGTTGCCGTGCTGTGGCAAATCAGTTGACTGCAGGACGGTGTAACTTTGCTTCCAGGGAACGTACCAGCAATACCTGGCAGCGAGAGAACTGAAGCGCCTGCACTGGCGATATCATAAGAAATACCATACTTGGTTCGCACGGCAAGAGGATCCCAAGAAGTCAGCAGATGACTATGAACAAGGCACATACATCTACTTTGATTTTCACATCATGCACGATGACTTCCATGACGGGTGGTGTGCACGAAGCAAAGCTGACTTCACCTTCGAGTATGCATACTTGGAAGACGAACTGCAGTAGTAGGACAACGAGAACCGATTTTCTGTCGAACGTATGGCGGCATGTTTTGCCTTGCAACAGGCTGCATTTTATGTGCAAACAAAGAACTTACTGTACAATGCTTATTGAGCTTCTTTTCAGGATAAGTTGGAACAGCTTATGAGTTTCTATCATTTCTTAATACTGCAATCATTTGCCAAGAATGCATAACTACAAGGTTGTCAATGCCTGTGCACCTTCTGGGTGTATGTATCTCCTGACTTGGCCGCCCAATCCTTCAGGGTTTTGTAGAAGTCTTCTTGTTCTTCTTTGAGACTAGCATCACTCATGTACCCACTAGCCACCGAAAATGAAAACCCCTTTGTGCCTGTGAATCGAATCATAACTGACCTTTTTTGTTCCCCGTCCACAAAGGTTGCATTGGGTGTCAGTGGGATATCGTTGGAGTTCCATACTATAAGGGAACCTATGCTGGCCCTCTCGTCCGTGTGTGAAATTCTGAAGTTTAGCCCCTTCTGGAGCATCAATGTCTTAACCATTGGCATACTTGTGTTTGAGATCTTGGTTGCAGAGACACGGATGATGTGCGCTTTTCTGTCCAACACCAGGTTTGTCAGGGTTATGACCGATGACACATGTGTCATACCTGTTAAACATGTCATACCATGTCATGTCGAGTCATGTCATATATTATAATGACAGACAGTCTTCAATACGGTCGACTATGACGGTACATGTCATCGAGATGATAAGTCACATCATCTGTCATTTATTCAAGGAAAGACTTGAATGACACCTGTCATCGAGAGGCCGTAAGTCAGACTCGAAGATGGCGAAGCAAGATACTATCTTGAAGTACCGAACGGTTCGGAGAAGAAATCATCTTCGCTTCTAGCATGTGCGGAACAAGCATGCGGGTATCATATGGCGAACGCATCATTCGTTCTGCCGATACCAGTCGTTCAACCAATGCCTCGGGTTCACAACCCAATAGCGGTACCATCTGTGAGATGGGAGGCATTCGGTATAGATGAGCTAGCGTTGTGCTAGAGCAGTATCTTCTGACGAAGTCTGCACTCATCACCCGCTCATAAGCTGTGCGTGTGTTTACTGTTCAATAAACACTTGCACTATCTATTATATCATATATTTCTTAAGGCTAGCGACAGCTACCTTATCATTGGTATTCGATCGTTAAGGCGAGAAACGAGAACTCAAGTGTGAGTGCAGCGCGTAGATATCAATAATTTTGTGTTTACAGGTTGCTGAATTTTGTATAGGCAGCCCTGACCGGGAGTCCCGGTGCAGGCCCCTATGACAAATTCCTAGGTAGCCAACACTGGACCGTGACTGATCCGTAAGCCTGTGTCGTGACACACCGAGTGTCACAGGTAGCTAGACTCGAGACCGTTCCGACTCGGTGACCGTTCCGGGTATATCTAGCTTAGGGTTTATTTCTTATACGAGTTTATCTATATTGGTTCACTGACTGTCTGATATCTTGAACCGGGATATTCCAGTAGGTCGTGGACCCATTCCACGCTATTTTTCCACAGCTAATTTGGCCATGATTGGCTAAAACAGCCGCTTTGAGAGGTGGTGCGCGACGGCGCGTTTGGGTACGCACGGGAAATTTGAGATGAGCGGTTTGCGGTGAGCGTCTTGAGCCGCAGCTATGGGGATTCGACCTGGACCGGGCCTAGTCGACGCAATGTTCATTTACGGTATTACGCTTGCCCTGATCCCGCTTGCTACCGATTTTTGGGCTGGTGGCTATAGCACCTTCGACTTCGACGACGTCTTCCAGTGCCCCTCGCTCGCATGGCTCTACCTCTCTTTCCGTAACTGTGGCGTCGCATCTTCCCCACGACATTACCCGAACGTGCCCCGGCGTACCACCTCCCATCAGGCTTTCAGAGTTATGGGTGTTTCCACACGAGCGAAACGGTCCCTCACGAGGGACTCCGACATCAACGCCTCGCTGAGGCTCACTGACGCGGTTCGCAACACGCCGACGGCTAGATCACCGGCTGTTACGAACCCCGACCCTACTTCCAACACCGACGCCGACGTTGCGACGAGGAAGTACCTGCAGGAGCAGTCCAAGCTTGTGGACGAGGTCTACAAGGGGCGGCTCCATCGGACATGGGCCAAGGGTATCCGCGAGGATATCCTTGGTGACAAGAAGCATTATTTCGGCGGCACTACTGACGCGGGTCTCCTCTCCAATGTGGTGGTTCAGCTACGTACGGAGTTTGAGTCCGCTGGGCTAGACCTCGTCTCGTTCGACCTTGACGACCCCCGGGCTCTGGTGGTGGGCAAGGTGAACGCCCTGCTGTACGACGTGCTTGGGCTTATCATCGAGAAACACAGCAACGCCCACGTCTGGCTTACGGGTACGAACGCGTCTGCCGACCGAGATGGACGGCGTGCGCTGGTGGACATCGTGAAGCGCAGCGTACCAGTGGCGTTGCGAGAGTCCTTCCAGCAAGAGCATGCCGCGCTTAGTTATCCCGCGAACGTTGACCCGCAGCCGATTTTGGCTCGGGAACAACGTTTGGTGCGGGATAACAAGGCCGCCGACTGGACCCCCACCGAGGCCACCAGGAAGCTCAGCCTCTACAGCCGGCTTGACCCGGTGTTCTACGCCGCGGTCAAGGTGCGTTACCCCATGGTGGCCGATCTCGCGGCGGTTTCCCTCGGTGCTCTGCGCTCTCTGGTTGTAGAGATTTATCAGGCGTGGGCGCAGACGGACGTTGGGAAGGCCGTCGTGGCCAAGCCCGCAGGTGGTGGCGCGTCGGCTCTGCTCACCAGCAGCGAGCACCAGGTACTACTGGACAAGATCAAAGAGTTGACCGAGCTTGTACAGCGGCAGTGCGGGGCGGCTCCGCCGGTGGTGCAGGCTCGGCAGCGGGATCCGCCGCAGCGGCAGCACGGGCAGCGCCGGCAGCAGCAGCGCGGGCAGTCACCGCGGGGCTTCCGCATGGGGGTCCAATCCCCACCGGCGGTGGGCTACGATCGTGACGAGCAGCGGGCTAAGCCGCTGTGTACCCGCTGCAAGAAGACTGGTAAGGACCTTTATCATTTCTACCGCGACTGCCCGCTTGGCGGTCGCCAACATTCCCCCACCTCGGCCGCGGCTTTCTGTATCCCCATCGACGACGAGGATGCGGAGGGCGTGCATGCCCTCGCCATGTGTGCTGTCTTTCAGGAGGCGGCGGATGATGGAGCTGAGGCCTTTGCCCGCGCGGCGACGGTGTACGGTCCGCCAGCGGTGCTGTGCGGGGGCGTTGTGGGAGGCATCGACGTGTCGGCCTACGGCTTCTCCGTTGACGCGGTGACACCGGTGGCGGAGACGTCCGGTGACGACATCCTGCAGCGGCTGGACGACCTCGCGGCGGAGGTCAGCGCGGCGGTAGAGCCTAAGGTACATTACACTCACGCCTCTTTCCCGCCGCCTGGGGGCGTTGCGACGCAGGCTTCGGCTCTGGTGTGTGACACTGCAAGCGCAGGTATCACACCAGAGGAGCAGGTTCCGGCAGGTGGTGCGGCGGCATCGGCATCCGCCGTGCCGACCCCTGCTATGCCTGTCTTGGAGAATGAGCAAGAGCTACTGGAGCTCTACGGCTACGGCCCGCCCGTGTCCCTTCAATCGACGCGGGTGACCACCACGGAGAAGTCCGGCAGTGAATTCGCGGGGGTTGTGGAAACTGTCAACCACGCCGCGGTTGCGCCGGTTGACTTGACCGGCTACGACACCGACGACTACGAGGATTTTGCAGACGGCAGCTTCGCCGTCAAGCCGCGGGCTCCGGCCATCTCGGCCAATCATGCGTCAGAGCCCGCAGCCCACGTGCCTGAGTCTGGTGGTGCTTCCCGCACCTACGGATGTGGCAAGCCGCCATGGGGCTTCCCCGCACACGCGGGCCCGTGGGGGTTTCCTTACTTTATCTCCCTCATTCTTTTCATCTCGATCATGGGTGTGGGGGCTGCCGCCTACACGGCGGCCAATGACATCGACTCTGTGCAGGTATCGGGTCGGGCCGCACCGCAGCCTGTGCTGTGCAAGGGGGATTTATGCATCTACACTGGTATATCCGAGCTGGACCCCGTCACTCTGGATGCGGTGCTGCACTCCCTGGGTGCTGCGACGGTGGTTCACCGGCCGCCTGACCCACTGGAGAGCAGTGCTGCAGGCTACTACCGTGAACATTGTGGTGGCGGTGCCCCTCTGGACTTTGACCCCGAGTAGCTTTCCTTCTGGCTCTGGCAGTGCACCACTATGGTGGTGTACTGAGATGTGCTTTGACCTCAACATGGTCTTCAATTTGGTTTATGCTTTACTTTGACATCTACAATCTTCAATCTGGTTTGCTGCCACAGTGCTTTTCGGTAGTTTAGCAGGACCTGAGTGCCTGTATGTTTCTGCTCTTGTGCCGGCTAGAGGGTTTCAATTTGTGTATCAGAATAGCACAGTTGAATTAGCAATTAGGTTTGTCACCCTAACTCCTACCCTAACTTGTCTTAACTTCTCTGACTTACCTGTCAGTCACCACCCACAGTGCTGGGGTGGTGTGCTGAAATTTGTATAGGCAGCCCTGACCGGGAGTCCCGGTGCAGGCCCCTATGACAGATTCCTAGGTAGCCAACATTGGACCGTGACTGATCCGTAAGCCTGTGCTGTGGCACACCGAGTGTCACAGGTAGCTAGACTCGAGACCGTTCCGACTCGGTGACCGTTCCGGGTATATCTAGCTTAGGGTTTATTTCTTATACGAGTTTATCTATATTGGTTCACTGACTGTCTGATATCTTGAACCGGGATATTCCAGTACAGGTTGCGGAGCGCAAAGCATATCTGGCGACGCAATCGAATAAGCACGAATATTTGATATACTGCATATATCTGACCGCTGCAAAAGCGAAGAGAGTGCGCGAGGATAATCGTCGCATTCGCAAAATCGTATACAGCAGCTGAGCGTCGTATCTACTGCGCGAAAAGGTGTGCATGCGGCATACAAATGCTCTGTGATCACATATGCGCGCAGAAGCGATTCGCAGCTGTAAGAAATGTATGTACGGCGATCACATTTGCGCGCAAAAGCGATTCGCAGCTAGAAGTATGCGCGGCAATCATATGTACGCGCAGGAATGATTCGCAGCTGTAAGAATTGCGCAGCATGAGATGCGGGCACGGAAAACATCAGCGGAATCATGATCCGCGCGCAAGTTAGCACTCGTATCATGTGCTAAGTATATGGCGACAATATGTGCTCTTTATCAACAGCGCGCGCGATTACAATAAATCACTTGCAGCGCACGACAATCATCTTGCAGTTTTATGATGACGATGTCAATATAGTTGCAACAATCATCTGCGCATCATATGCGCGCGTCGCAATATCCTCTGCATAATACGTGTATACTTGCAGGGATACTCATAAATGGACGCATGATGACCATATTGCAGCATGCCACACAATATTTTGATGACTGCTGAGATATTGCAAATTATTCACTGTCAGAATTTGTATACTTACTTGCAATCAAGAGTTTGAACTGCATGAATGCTGTATACATCTACATGACAGATCATGAATACTTAGCAGCAATATAGTAATGTGTGCAAGATTAGAGTGTGCGGAGATTGCAATGATTGCAACACACACACACACACACACATGCACATATACTTCACTTGCAGTATACACCAACATACAGTATATAATGAGTGCATGCAGCATATATGCATTACACTACATATACACTATATATTGAGTGACTGCAACACTGTGAATTGTGCATGCATCACTAATACAGCTTGACCACGCTATCAGCTGTAATACATATTACCAGTTTGATCATGATAACAACTGGAATAATAGTATCTCATTACAATACATAGTACATTGCACAAGGCATATTGCAGTGCATGTTAGCTATATTGGAATCATGTCAGTGTAAGGTGCCTGAAGGTAATCTTAACACCATAATTAGCTCGTCATGCTCCGACGTAGGATTTGGGAAGAGCATGAACGTTCTATGGTGGATTACTGGACGGAATGCTCACCGGAACTGCATGTAAAATAAATCAAGCAACTCATTATTGTAAATGAGAGTATGCCGGATTACAATAAATACTAAATCTGATATATATATCATGTTGGATTATTAGTACTTGGTATACAGATCATCCTGCATGATGAATTATCTTGGTACATTGTAATACCATTGTATACAAGTGTGTAGTAAAGTTCCACACACACACACTTACATGTACTTATCAGCAAGTACCTGCACAATGCACACACCACTGGCATTATTATGTATGATGACATTCACTGACTCAGTAAGTGAAATGATCAACTATAATGTCCACTATGTGCATGATAACATAGATACCATCCAGCTTGATCACGATAACAGCTGGATGTCAAGTGATGGCGATAGATGGGGACAGAATCAACCAACATGTTGTAGGGCTGGATAGAGAAATCTCCAGACCCGAAGGCATTATACAATGCTCAAATAAGCAGTTGGTCACTGCTGAGCATTGTCCATTCGTCCCACATATTATCGTTGGAGCAAGAACAACAACCTCAATGCACTGTGACAATTGATTCAGTAATGATCAGCACAGAAAGCATGTACCTACTCAGATCAGATATATATTGAACTGACTGACATAGGTTGTTGTGGACACACACACACACACACACACATCGTGTTGTGTTAAACTGCTTAGATTATTATCAAGTTGTGTCCTGATATGTTTGGAATCTAGAGATATCATTTTGATATGCTCTTAGTGCACAGCCATATGCCCAAACATATCATAGGTTGATAAGTTATCACTTAAGTGGTTAATCCGCTTACAGTTGGTACACCTA
The DNA here is from genome assembly GCA_001247695.2 of Cymbomonas tetramitiformis. Classification (NCBI taxonomy): domain Eukaryota; kingdom Viridiplantae; phylum Chlorophyta; class Pyramimonadophyceae; order Pyramimonadales; family Pyramimonadaceae; genus Cymbomonas; species Cymbomonas tetramitiformis. The sequence goes on from LGRX02003162.1 coordinate 27,615, forward strand.
AAAATCATCAGGAAGTGCATCAACTTCCATGGGTTTCAAATTAGTAAAACCCATATTTACGATCAACCACAGATGTTGACAATCAGAGATATTCACTATTATGCCATGAAAATTATCATGTGCAAAAGTGAAGTAAGTTGCAGTACTTCTGTAACTTGCAGCTTCCACACACATCGAGATATATTACTGTGGTAATATAACAAATGGCCAAAAAAAGGTGCAAAATGGGTGAAAATCGTTGGCGATAAATTTCAAAATTGAAATTTCGACCCCATTTTATTTTAAATTATGATTTTATACCTATTAAGGTATCAGAAAAACATAATGGCCATGGTCATATCTCGTGTAACACCCTAGATATTAGGTGTGTAATATATAGGGGTGTACATATTGGTTGTAACAAAATGCGTAAAAACCAAGGGTCGGTATCGCGATTTTTTAAACTTATCAAATAACAATGAATAACTCTGTTTTTATCATCGAACGACAACGATAACTTTTCTAACTTATCAGACGACACCGACAATTCTGTGAACTTATCGAACGACAACGACAATTTTGTGAACTTATCGGACGATGGCGATAGTTTTGTGAACCTATCGATCGATAATGACAAGCGAAACGAACTAATCGAGCGATATGAATAACAGATTTGCCTCCCAAATATCGTGATAACTATCGATAGTTCGATACCACACTGCCAAGACCCAAGAGCACAATAACTGCTAATGCAATTGACAGACACAAAAATAGGTGGCAGGCACAACAAGCATACACATACATAATATCACTTACTTAGTGTTGATGGATGCCAGCATAAGAGAATGCTGAAGAGTCCCTTCCTTCACTGACTTACGCAGATCTGAGTGCATCTGCCCGCAGGCGCTAAATGTTCTCTCCACGCCTGCAGTGCTAGCAGGTGCCGCAAGGAACTGCCTCGCCATGCGCGCCATGTTCGGCAGCTCAGTGGAGTTCCCTCGCCACCACTCCAAGATATCTAAGTTCCCATCACAAGCAGGAAGGCTCAAGTACTTCTTGAATTCATCTTCAACTTCAGTGGAAGGCGCGGCGGATGCTGATGAAACAAGATTGTCCTCATCGTCATCACTATCTTCTAAAAAGCTAACTAGGTTGCTCTTCTGCTCAATATGCTCAAGGGCTGGCGAAGGGACCGCAAGAGGGGTGTCAGACTCTTTAGGCATCCAGTCAGCCTCGTACGCAGAGCGTGCCAAGTGAATGATGTGAGATCTGGTCAAAGTACCCGACCGCCAGCCCTCCAACATTTTGAACTCCAAGTTTTTGTACCGCGGATCGAGGAAGGTGGAGACAGCAAAATCTTCCAGCTTGCAAGCTAGGAGATCCTTGAAGAACCTGGCACTCATCACAATTGCAACACCAAATTTAATCACACAAAGATATCTGCCGTTCTGCCCAACACCAGGTTTATGCACCGCGTGAATAGCTACAAAAACGACAATTTATCGGAGTGCGCACCTTTGTTCAATGGCCTCAAGCAGGTTTTGTCTTGCCTCTTGCACACTTATGTTCTCGATTTTCCTGACTACCTTATTGCACTTCACTTTGCTCTCGGCCTTGAGCTTGTGGATCAAACCCCCCACCACCGGCAAAACAAAACCCGAAGTTGGCGAAGAAGTGGTCTGCAAAAGGTCCACTGCCTTGGTAGTCAAGTCCAATATGTACAAGGACTCTTTGACTATGTCCCATTCATACAGGTCCATCTTATGGTCGCAGTAACGACTTCCGTCCGGATTATCCACCGATGTCGCCGCCTTTTTGGGGTGCTCCACATCGTAAAGCTGAACCGCTTCCTATGTAAGACACGCACACTATCAAAACACTCTTCTAGCAACACATACAATCATTCGTCTTAATCAGTAGTATATATATATATATATATGTATACAAGGCACACAACAAAAATACAAGGCACACAAAATCCCGGAGTTGTGATGGGTGCACACCTGATTCTCTACGAACCACTTGGCCTGATTACGCGCTCCCTTCCACCCACTGCGTGTGGCGTTATCTTGAGGTGGGGAAGTTCGTGAAAGTCCGTAGCCTCCGTACTTGTCTTGGCAATCATGCAGTAGCTTTCGGCCGATCACTGAATGGTTGAAGTGCGTGGTCATACCACGCAGCTTCGTGAACGCCTCCTTCACACCGTCCGATGTCAAAAACACAAGAACGCAGAGGGCAAGCAGGTGACAGTTGCACTCATGTCCGTCGAAGCACCCCCAACCCGAAATCATGTTGAAAGCACTATCCGATGTGGTAGAGTGAACAAAGTCCTTCACAGTGTCCACTGTGATGGAGGTTTCACCGCTATCAGCACTGCCAAACTGATCCAGGGTGTACTCACCAACCCCCATGTCTGCTAAGCTTTCCTTCGTGGAACGCTCGATTTCCAAGCCCGTGTGACGAACATCGCTAAAAGGTACCGCGGAAAGCAACTTCTCGTGAAGCACCATGCCCTTGTCGATCCAATACACCAGGATTCCGAAGATGGCAATGCCACCTTCGGACCACAAATCACCAGCGATGGAGGGCATGATACCCTCCGCCAAAAGTGCCGCAAGATAGAACTTCACCTTGTTCTTCCCCTCAACGGACAACTCCAAAATGTACTGCGTGACCAACTTGTAGGTGGGAGGGACATAGCTACCATGGAAGATGAACTCGAAGATATCACGAAGCTCGCGGTCAGATTCTCCGATGCTGAGAGGCCTTTTATTCCGAACGATCCAGAGGGCAAACTGCATACACAAACAAACATCAATACCGAAATAAATATTCTAGGAGCGAATACCAACATAATGTCTTCGCTATGTTGACTATGATAAAATCATAGTCAGTCATAGTCAATGAAAAAGGGCTCTTCGCCCAAGCACGGCCAGAGGCGGGGAGCCACCAACCAAGCGTATCACTCGACTCAGGTGGTCAACCTACATTCAAGCATATGCGACACAATGCCATAGTATTTGAGAGGCGCACGTCCATTTTCAATTTTCAATCATATTCACTGCCACGCAGAGGTCATGAGAAAATACCGACATAAGAAAATCTATAGAGAGTGAAGGAAGGAGGTGGGGGGGAGAGGGGAGGGGGGAGGCACCTTCTTATGCAACTCGTCACGTTTTTCGTCGGAAATAGGTGGCAACATCGCCTCTATGGTCCCAACTTTGGCGGCGTTGACGCCCCGAGTCTCCTCAGTAGTTGCAGAGTCGGCAGACTCAGCCTCGACCATCTTGCAATACAAGTCCTTGTGTATGTGCGCAAGATGAGAGCGTAGGTTGGAAGTGTTCCCACTCCACGTAGGCGAAGAATCCGGTCCACATACTTTGCAGCACAGCGCGAGGACCTTCTCGGGCTGATCAGGACACAGACGAACTTTGTAGAATGCCCAACACGCTGCTTTGCGTTTCCCCCCCTTGCCCTCCACCCAGTTCTCGTCCAGTGTGCTGGCATCTTCATCTGTGAATTTGTATACACAACGAAAGACCGGAATGCAGTGAGAACGTGGGCCGAAGACAGCGAAGTTCAAACGCAAGAAAACACAACGAAGAACGAACGAACGAAGAAGCACAACGGGCGAAATGTGTAACACACGCACTTCCAGATGCACCTGAAGCACTTCGTTGTTCTGAAGGGGTCTTCCGTTTTTTGTTGGCCCTATTATTCTGCTGCGCATTAACCCGGGATCGTTCTTCCTTGTCCTTGCGGAACGCTGCTATCTCCTGTTCGTGTCCGGCGAGATTCTCGATGGGCTCCCATGTGTCCTCGTTATCAGTGAAACCCTCCCAACCTATGAGCCACACAGGTTTACCTTTCCTTACTGCTTCCGCTTTTATCTCACGGACGGAGAAGACAGTGTCGTCGCTGCCCGTGAGGTCGTAAGGGTTTTTCTGAGTTCGTTTCACAGGGCCTTGACCCTGCGCGAGCAGAACCACGTCGGCGTCACTGGTCTTTCTGCGCTTGGCACCTTTACCACGAGGCATCTTTACTCAACGAATTTCGAAACAGTCGGTACGTAGATTAGCGATGAATGGGATTAAAATGCTCACAGATTATATTTTTTATACGAATTCCTCGCTCGCCCCTACTTTGCTATTCCGAAGTCTGCACCAATAATATGAAGTTTTGGAATCATCTTGGGATCGATGAATAACGGTTGTTAATTGGTTGGATCGATGTGGTTTAGAATGGTACCTATCGTGATAGCTCAAGATCACGTTGATCCGTCAAAGTGGTTATCGTATGTGTACTTATCGATTACTGCCATTCACATGAGGTGTCGATTAATCAAATAACAAAATCGCGTCGAACCTATCGAGTGACGACGACAATTCCGGTGAACCTGTCGAGCGACGACGACAGTTTTGTGAACCTGTCGAGCGACAACGACAATTTTGCGAACCTGTCGAACGACAACGACAGTTTTGCGAACTTATCGAACGATAACGATATTTACGATAAGTCATTTGAACATATCGAACGACGACGATAACTCCGATTAATCGATTAATCGGAGTTATCGAACTATCGATACCGGGCCTTGGTAAAAACTCTCCACGCATGATTTCAAAATGAAAAAATCGGGTTGATTTTTTTTGCTGATCTGATTATTCAGCTATCAACAAATATTCCCTGATTTATGCAGCACTTGTAACACCCTGTAACACCCTTAAAATCACGTGTGTGTGTCAGGGGTGTAACGTACCTCTAAAAAACCACGTGACACACAGTGAAAAATTAAATGCAGTTTTGCTTAAATATCTTTGCAAAATGTTTATACTGCTTTAATTTAACCTATTTTAGGGTTACTGATTGCAAGTAACACCCTAACATCACTGTGGGGGATAAGGGTCACTGTAACGTAACATACCCTAAATGCCACCTAAATAATAGGAAACACTTCGTGTTTGGCATATTTGTCATACATGCTGAAATCAGCACGGACATGACAATATTTCGGGCAGCAACCCAAGAACTGTTGGGCAACAACCCTAAAACTGTATAAGCTGCTTCCTACAAGGACTGCAAGCTATAAGCTATAAGCTGCAAGCTATAAGCTATAAGCTGCAAGCTATAAGCTATGAGGTATATATATATAGGCAACTGATTGCCTATGTGTTCACACTTCCTCGAGGGGGGAAGAAGGTGGATAGGATCACACACATATCCATTTTTTATTCCGATCTGGTGATTTCTGATGGATTGCTTTTGATAAAACCACTGCATCCCGACAAGTAACGTTGAAATCTGTACAACGTTAAATCCACCATCACTAACAAAGTGTAAAATCGGATGGGAAACTACATCCCAATGACTATAAGTTGACTCTTGCTCAGCATTTACATCCTCGAGTAATTTCGGAATGCTGAACTATATACATAACATATAACCTGATACCATGCTTAATTGCATATCCTGGATCAGAAGATGATAGTTATATAATGTATATATATATATATATATCCCACCTGATACACTTTGGCACTATAGCCGTACATAAGAGTGGGAAGGACAAGTGCATCGCTGTAAGACTGGTTGATATAGTCCCAGTACTAAAGGCAGAAGTGGCACCTGAATAACAGCTGATAACTGTTGGGAGACCACCATGCAAGACCTTCCAAGCGTGATTCCTTTGTCCTAAGATGCAAGTGAATTGTTCATAATATGTTGACATCACATAAAAGCATTCTGATAAAAACCCTATATATCCATGCGAGTTGTCATTACTACAAATGACATGGGTTTCGAATCGTCGAAATGAGTATAACTCCGATGAATTCATTAGTACAGAATAGCTGTTGAGATTATTCTTCCGGCTGGATTGCAATCATTTACAATCCCTGTACATTCCGGTGACAAAATATTGCACTGGACTGATCACCACATTTGGTATAACCTGTGATATATAAATCATCAGAAAAAGCATTGCAATCAGCACAATGCTGTCTAGACTCACAAAGATGAGTAACAGATATTCTCAGATGTAATAAATAGAGGCACAATGTGACCTACGCTAAAATCGCATATTTTCGGGCACTATGTATTGTGACCTGCGCTGAGATCGCGTATGCATGGACACAATATGACTCGTGCCAATGACGTGGACACAATTCATACAACCTCCGGTACAAGCGGACAAGGTTGACTGCCACGACATCACATCTGAAATCAATAAATCACTCAGAGAGAAGGTGTGACATCAGTACAACACCATTATACATATAGTCATGAGGATTTTAAAGAAGACACAGTCTCTCCGATATTGACAAACATGGTACACATATTACCATGCTCTCTGATCATATGTTGATATCCCACAGCATACGATGATGGTAATGGCAAACCACTTCGCCACTGCGTGGAGGGTAGTGTTGTATTTTATACAACACATTCATGGGCACTATATGACCCACGCTGATGACGTGAATTCGGGCTGCATCCCAACGACTGCAATGCACCTTCGGTGCAATGGGCTGCATCCCGAGAACTGCTATCCAGCTTCATAGTAAGCTATCACGTCATCACATAGAGGTCGGACCTCTGTTGTATTTAAACGGCGCTTGACAACCGCCTAGCAATACACTTCCTTGAGGGGGGGAGATGATAAGCTAAAAATACAACCAAAAACCAAACAAATAATAAAAAACAAATAACAAAACAATTAAGTTGCATCATCGTTTTTGTTTTGGTAAGCCTGACTATATACAGTCAAACCATGCAGAACTCCATGAAGTTGACACATATATGTATCAAACATTTCTAAGGTCATCAGCCATGACATACATATGAGCTTGATGTTGAAGACCTAGACATTGTATACCTCTGGTCTAGCATGTATCCAGACTAGAATTGTATATTGACACGGTGCAAGCACTATAGCCTCTGCCACCGATGATCATTGAAAAAGGGCAACCATTCTTGATATTTCATACATATCATCTGGTTGGATCATTAAAGGTGTCAAGATTACTCAATGCAATATGCAGGCTACGGCCTGAGTACAACACCTAGATACGTAAAAGCCACTGAGCTGACCAATGCAGCATAAATGCTAGCTGCCTTTGAAGGCTACATAATAAGCCTATTGCCCTTGTGTCTTGAAATGTATCCGTGTATTGGCATCTCTTTGAGGTAATCATGCCTGCTGAATGAGCCATACCAACCATCTTGTCTTCATGGATCATTACATATCTGATCATACCGCCATTGAACAAAGCCTATGCAGTGAGATTATTATATCACAAGGCATTTCAGTGGTACGCATCAAACAATTGCATTGCAGCAAAGATCATCAGCTCTTCATCATACCTAAAGGTTGAGTTGTTGTCAAAAGTATTGATTCTTCAGACACCATATCTCAAAGGTCTATTCATCATGGAGGACAGAATCTGTGCAATCATGGCTATTCAGCCTCCAACATAGCTAACATAGCTATCCAGCTTATGACCCAACCGTTGTTAAGCAGCCTCTACGCCATATGGCTAAAAGATGGCAAGAAATCTCTTCGGTCATTCTTGGGCATAGAGCAATCAAGCACAGCCAATTCAGGATGTTTATCCCGAAATTCTCCAAGGGTTATTCATGTTTTCCATGTGTCATATGAAAACAGCCAATATACCGCCCTATGATGGGAGTCATCTCCTTCAGCGAGGGGAAGTGGTTATGCTGTAAAGTTGACCAATCTGATCATCATAAAAGTGACAGATTTGAGAAAATCGATTGAAACTTGTATTAAAATGACTATTCCTTAAGACAAGGTATTGCACCTAAGGGAATAAAGGTTTTATCGTCTGAAATAGGAAAAGAGTTTTATATTGACTCTAGTTCCTGAATCCAGAATCACATAGAAAATAAGTTCTATCCTGTGCATATAGAAAGTACATTAGATTCAGATTCTGAGCATACAAGTGGACTTGAATGCACTCGGGTTTGTACTGAGTTGCAATTGTCCAAAGTTTTATTTTGACATCACTACTTATTTGTGGAATAGCATACAATGGTATAAACCATCCACATATAGATTGACACCATACTTGTGGTTTCATATCATTTTGGCACATAAGACAAGCATGCTTCATTGAGGAACAAAGACTCTTTGAAAGCTCATTCTGGAATGTTTAGAAATTTGTTGCCTCGTTTATTAGGCCACGAAGTCTTGAGAAAGCCATGGCGGAACTCGAACCCGCAATCTGCAGATGGTTTCCGAGCACAATTCATCCTCATTCTGGAAAGTGACAGAAATTTTATAGTCATCAACAAGTCACAATTCTATCGGATTGAAATGACACATTCATCATTCATACTTCTTTACCATAACAAGTCTCTGAATAGTGTTTGCCCAAAAATAAAATGGGCACCATTGAGATAAGTAATCATGTACTGAAGAATATACACATATCACTAGGCAATGCCATGTTCTAATCATAATGAAATGACATGCCAGTCATCCATCAACTACGGAAATACAACTCGTAGTAAGTTGTTGTCATTACAGACACTTCTTAATTGACTCTCCATTAGCTTCGATACCAAAATTAACTTCGGTACCATCACTGATTTCATTGTTCATTATGACAATCATTATCCAGAAACATTGTCTAAGTTGGGCACACTATAGTGACCCTGAACTGACAATGTATGTGGGCTGCAACCCAAAAACTGCATATTAATTCATAGTGAATTGACATTGGATATTTGACATCATCTGGCATTTGCCACATTCAAAAACGTCAGGCATATTGCCGGTATGACGTAGAGAGAATCGGTGTTCATATTGACATTGTTACCTCGAAAGCATTCGATAAGTAATCTCAGTCTGATTACTGAGACCATTTTCACATAACATAATGATTGAATAGCATTCTCCATCACCATCTGATTGGTTTGATACACCTCTTTTTAAAAGGGGGAGGAAGGAGTATAGATTCATTCATTCTTCATACAGCTGCTTGCCACATATTGATTTACATCATTGTGATTTTGCTTGGAAGATTAAAAATCTTATCAAAAGTTCCAGCATCTGTGTATAGCAGTCATAAAGTTGATAACACGGTACATCATGCCGATTGAAGCATCAAATGAAGTCTTATTTAACTTACTGACACATGAAGTTCATTATGAAGAAATCATAGATGCATATTTCTCCGGCTCTATCATATTATATGAAGGGTACTGACATAGGAGAACGATGGTTTTTCAAATGTGAATAAGGTATACGTTGCAAGCTTACGACCATCACTTTGACGTCAACAGCCTAAGATGCTGATTGTCGAAATTCAAGAGTTGAAGGATTCGTTGAATCAACCTTGGTAACATGTGTTTTGATTGATGAATTATTGATCCATGGTTTCTCCCCAAATCTAGAGAAGCTGGCACACAAGTTGTTGCCAATGTCTTAAGGAAAGCATCTGAGCAAAGGATTGCCAGTTGTGCCATCAGGCATCGAATTCCATAACAGCAAAGCCGAGTGAGTGAGATCCACCACTCTAGCTATTTGCCGTCATTCCTTCCAGGTTCATGACAAGAGACAATTCATCAAAGTCATACACCAATGCATAAGTCACATGCATGGTTGCACAGTTTGTATCCGAATGCCATCCCATCGAGGTTAAGCATCTAGACAGCAACACTGGCCAACCAAAAGCCTTCCTGTCTTCGGATATCTTGAGCATTCTCATTTCCAGCTCCATTATGGACTAGGAAGCATCATGACTGTGCCTCGCCAGGACGCTGATCCTCAAAGCCGCACACTTGAGGCGAGCCTTACGAGATAGTGACCTTTGGCCTGTGGGGCGTCAACCCCTTATCAAATCCTGAACACTTGGATAAATTTATCATGATGCAACTTAAGTGGGATTATAAGTTCCACATAATCATATTGTCTACGTATGCTGAAGGCATAACTGCCGCATATGGTTACAATAGGTCGCAGCTTCTATAACATTGTGGCTTCTGAGTCAAAAGCTGATAGCCGATGACTTTTGCCAATAATTGCCGACCAAATAACAATCAGGCCGTGGAAACATGTACCCAAGGGTTTTCGTCGATCGGTCGTATATATATCAGGGCTGCATCCCAAGAACTGCAGGGCTGCATCCCAAGATCTGCAAGGCCGCATCCTAAAAACTGCAGGGCTGCATTCCAAAAACTGCAGGGCTGCATCCCGAGAACTGCAGGGTTACATCCCTAACATTTTTACCCTGCATCAAATTGATATGACAGGAGCAGGAATTGATCCTTCCTTGCTAAGGTGTAGTGAGCCTTGTATAAATCATACCCTTACACAGATACGCATATGCGCGGGTACCAATATCTGTGAAAAACTGCTAATGCTACCTTTGCCAAGACCGTGGTTAGTCATCGGATTCTGTGGCCAGTCATCCGAAGCTACCGGAGACATCGACTGAGGTAGACGGAGTTGTGATCCTAAGTTATGCCCGACAAACATAACTAAAATAAATTTCACATTAGTACGTGGCGAATCCACTCTCACTCATCGCGACAGATGTTCGTCAAAGCGTGCGTACTGGACCAATAATTGAGGAGTTGAGCGGACCGGGTAAAGGATTATAAGTCCAATCCCGTTAAGCAGGGCCACTCCGTTTGCATTAAAACAAGCCCCCGGTGAAATAACTCCGGAAACATCCAAAGGGCTCCCCATGACCGCCTGTGAACCTCCGAAGTTGCTTCAGGAGGGGAGGAAGGGTTGGGTGCACAATATATAATAACTGTGGAAACGAACAGCAAACGATCAGTTATATATATAAGGCCGAGAATCGTGCAATTATAAATTGTTAAATCGTGGGATCATCGTTCGCAAAGGCGTCGAGGGCTAGCGCAAATAATCCGTAACGTAAACTTCGGATACCTTGAATCGTCACTCTGAAATAACACGATACGTGTGGATCAATCAGTAATCCAGCGTCAATCTGTATTGATGGGAACGGAGATATATATATGATAATGTAACTTATATATATCACGGTCCCCGAACGAACGAAGCTGGACAGCGGAGGTCCCGGAGGTCACAACAAACTAAGATGAGATAATAAAATACTTAGGTTGTTTTATTATCGCAGAGCGAAACGAACACACGGACAGGCAAGATGCAAGTGACACCACAGGGCGAGGGGTGACACAGGAAGAGACAGTCACCCCCAATTTATGGGGGGGGCAAAAGTCTGTCTCCCCGTGACACCACCTCACCCCGAAGGCGTGAGGTGCCACGCTTCCACTGTGCCTCGCGGTTGTGTGGTTGTGCCACGTAGACACTTCAGAGTGAGGTTGTGTCATGCGGAACGCAATTATTTCCCCCAACAGTCGCGGCGGGACCAGCCGCGTGCCCCGCGGGTCCAGCGGGGTACCGACAACGGCAGATTGGGGGAAAACAGAGCGTTCCTTCGTGTGTCACTCCTCGGCGTCTACGTGGCACGGTGGGGATTCAGTACTCTGTTCCGCACCAGTATCGCCATCAATAGCCTGAGTAGCTCAAACGGCAGAGCGCTCGCCCGGCATGCGAGAGGTCCGGGGATCGATTCCCGGCCTGGCTCACCTTTTTCGGGCTTCTGGTCTAGCGGTACAATTTCGGTTTCCCCATGAGGTTATGGGCCCACCACGCTTCCACTGCGCAGTGGAAGCGTGGTGGGCCATAACCTGATGGGAACGGAGATATATATATGATAATGTAACTTATATATATCACGGTCCCCGAACGAACGAAGCTGGACAGCGGAGGTCCCGGAGGTCACAACAAACTAAGATGAGATAATAAAATACTTAGGTTGTTTTATTATCGCAGAGCGAAACGAACACACGGACAGGCAAGATGCAAGTGACACCACAGGGCGAGGGGTGACACAGGAAGAGACAGTCACCCCCAATTTATGGGGGGGCAAAAGTCTGTCTCCCCGTGATGTATCACGAAACGCAATTCATTGAACCTTGAATCGTCACTCTGCAAGACGATACGTAATTCATGGGGGCTACATCCTAAGAACTGTAAGGCTACTGCCTAAGGTGAGGGACTAAAGTGGACTCAGTTCCCCCCAATATCCTAAAAACACCATGAGGGACGCCTCAAATCGGTGTAAGAAGACTGGTACCAGCAGAAGCAACAACAACAAAGACATCAAAGACATATACAAAGGTATGCCCGTTGTGAGGTCACAACTCTTTTAAGAGGGGAGATCTGTCAAGGTTATGACCGATGACACATGTGTCATACATGTCATACATGTCATACGTGTCATACCTGTCAGACATGTCATACCATGTCATGTCATGTCGAGTCATGTCATATATTATAATGACAGACAGTCGTCAGTACGGTCGACTATGACTGTACATGTCATCGAGATGATAAGTCACATCATCTGTCATTTATTCAAGGAAAGACTTGAATGACACCTGTCATCGAGAGGCCGTAAGTCGGACTCGAAGATGGCGAAGCAAGATACTATCTTGAAGTACCGAACGGTTCGGAGAAGAAATCATCTTCGCTTCTAGCATGTGCGGAACAAGCATGCGGGTATCATATGGCGAACGCATCATTCGTTCTGCCGATACCAGTCGTTCAACCAATGCCTCGGGTTCACAACCCAATAGCGGTACCATCTGTGAGATGGGAGGCATTCGGTATAGATGAGCTAGCGTTGTGCTAGAGCAGCATCTTCTGACGAAGTCTGCACTCATCACCCGCTCATAAGCTGTGCGTGTGTTTACTGTTCAATAAACACTTGCACTATCTATTATATCATATATTTCTTAAGGCTAGCGACAGCTACCTTATCAAGGTTGCAGATAGTCTCTAGCTTTATCATACTATCCTGGTCCTCCTTTGTGTGTCTCAGGCCTCTCATGTTCATTCCCATTATTATAATGTGTTCCTTTCTCCCTTGGACCTTTTGTAATTCCTGCAGCCTCAGGTTTTCCGCCTCATTCCGTGAGTGCTTAGCCTTTTGTTAATGCATCTTCCGTCCATTCCGTATAGGTTTTTGTGGAAGAAGATGTTATCCGTCCGCTCGCATTTTTGAACTCTCCTCCTCAGTTTCTTCCCTGCTTGGTGCCTTGTGCTTGTGGTTTTGGTAGTGTTTCTTTTACTCTGGGCAATGGGAGCCACTTCTTTCCCTGTTCTTATACAGCCAACTACAGCTTGTTTTTTCTGGAACTCTCTGTTTTGTGCTATTTCCTCAGGGGTTATATTCCCATATCTAAGTTGCTCCCTGATGGTGGCTACTGCCCCCCTGTTGTTAATCTTCTCATTTCTGGTAGATTTCCCAAAACCATGGTGGTACTTGATATCGGAGGAAATCATGCTGCTTATGATGTCCCTCTCTAGCTGATGCTCTCCCGCATATCTGAGGTTTTGGAGAATTTCCTGGACTTTGACTGCCGTGTGAAAGACAAGAAGGCCTGTGTTCTGAGCATCGATTTCATATAAATGTTTATATGTATATACTAATGTCTTGTTGTCATAACTCTCATTTACCATCTTTGTGAAAGGTTTTATTAAGAGAACAGTGTTCTGATGTTTCAGGTGTACCGCCACGATGTCCATTCCTGACTTTGATGAAGAATATAGGTGTGGTGTTTCGTCTGAGGGAGTTTGTTGGTGTCATTGTCGTACTCTTTCTGGCTCCCATTTATCATCTCATGAAGGGTGTGCTTGTTATTGGTGCAGGTGAAGTCTAGTTTAAACACAGTGTCTCAATGTTACGGCTATGTAGATGACTCCTTTCCTGCTGTGTACCGGGGTGTACTTTGTAGTGTCGCTATTAGTGCCCCCTCTCTCATCATCCTTAGGTTGGGTAATCCTATCTTGGATTACTTCTTTTAGGTCCTGAATATGTAATGCAGCCTCAGAGCTGTGGTGCTCCCCCTCAGTGTTTCCTTCTTTTAGGTAGGCGAAGAATGGCACATGCTCGTTCCTGTCGCACCATTGCCTCCATTTCTCCGCTGTTCTGATAACCCAGATCCCACAGGTGTGATTATCCAGTTGTTGCCTAAATGCTGATACCTCTACTTTCCAACCTTTCACTTTCATGGTTTTGTGGTGAACCAGGAGGAGAGTGCCCCTTTGAGTTTGTCTTGTGTTTCGGTTGGTGTCACTCCTCCGAGGGAGTCGTAGATGTAGGCTTCTATATTTTGTTCATCTGTGATTCGGATGGTTATGAGTCTCCAATGTTCACCATTGCTGACCCCAAAGTGAGTCCTCAAATGTTTGCCCAATGCTTTCCTGATAAGGTGTAAAAAGCTTGGTTCTCCTGTTTCCAATTTTGAAAGGAGCTCGCCGCAGCCTATAGGGGGAATCGAGCTTTTGTCCTGTATCCTAAGGGCCTCATCTAGTTGTTCGGGATCAATCCCTTCTCCGTTATATCCTTTTTCTGTTTCCAGGCTGTTATTGCTTAAAGTTAGTGACTCATCGGGCTGCCCTCCTCTTCCTCTCATGACCTCCGTTTCCTGATTACTGGCAAGTCAGGTATGTTGCTTCCAATGTGTGTGGCATCTACCATCTTAATTGGTGATGTTATTGTGCTTAACTCCCGTTGAATGGGCTTCCCCTCTTGTCCGTGGTTGCTGGGTTCGTTTGCTCCTGTGTGGGTGTTTGGGTGTTGTTTCCTTTCTGCCAGTGTTCTCATTGGTTCTCTCCTCGCAGGTATATGCAGGGGTGTGTTAAAGTCATGTTTAGACCGTCTGCTCCTCTTTTGTGTTGTGAAAATTCTTCCTGATGCATCCTTCATTACCTTGTATTGAGAATTTTGATGAAGTTTCTTTTTATACTGAAGTCTTGTTTTGGTTTTAATGTGTGCCCATTTAATCCAGGTTCTGGGCCCTGGTTTGTTGATTTTTGTCATTTTTTCTTCGTTGTGTGCTAGACAGGATGCCAAATGCCAAAGGAGGATAAGCGGTCCTTGTGATGCATTGAGTTCCTCTCTCATCCGTCTTTTTTGAAGGGATACATAGCGGGTGATGATGTGGAGGGTGATGATTGCCATACCTTCAATTGGGGTGCTCATCTTATCTGTTGTTGAGTTTGTCTTCATAGTTACACATATTAGCAATTGTGTGATCCTGCAGTGATGCCCAGCCTATTACTTTGGGGATTTGGCCCGCAGGCGGTTAGTGTTCTTGTCATGGACAATTTGTTGCAGCAGAAATTTATATATTTTACACAAGACCCGGGGTTTTCTGGGTGATCCCCCGTTGGCAAGGCGGACACCGTGCTAGGCCACGGTGCTCCAGGCGCGTAACGCTTGAAGTCCCAGTCCTGAACCTTCTCAGCGTAGGTAGGTTGCCAGCGAGGATCATGATCTACGGTGACCACGGTGCTCTTCGGATAACATGACAGGAAACTTCTCTCCACACTACCTGTACCACTGAAAAGTACTAGTAGTCGCAACTCGCGTGTCGAGACCACAGAGTCCAGAAGAGCCAGATGCGTCACAAAGGCGTCAGAGGAGCGACAGTATTGTTCCCAAGGTAGGCAGTTGTCCAGAGAAGTGGGTTCCCCTTCATCAGAGGTGTCCAGGAAGGTTAGAGCTCTGGCGCGTTCCCGCCTTTGCTTCCGCTGCATTCTGACCTCCTGTAAGGCTTTTTCACGGGCTTGTCCTTCTCGGGATAGTCTCAGTTGTTCAAACTCTGTGAGCTGTTCGAGTTCACCCCCGTAGTTCAACGACTCACGAGTCTTCCAGGAGTCATGAGCATTAGAGTACCCAGTCCAGCGAACCAGAAATTCTTCTACTTCCTTGCCTCCTCTCGTAGGTTTCACTCTTCGAGCCAGAATCTTAGACACATGTGTCTGGGATTGTCCATCCACGAGAACCTTGGCAGGAGTAGGTATTTGCCGACGCAGCGCAAAAGCTTCATCCGCGGTGCGGTATTCCTTGAGGCGATGCTGCGCAAAGACGTCGTGGATACGCCATTTAGGGGGCAACTTGAGCCGATAAGCCACTGGGGCACCTCTGTCAATTTCGGGTAGCTCTCGCTGCTGGTCACTGAAGAACCTCTCGGTGATGGGTAAGGGCCCGTGCCAGCGAGGTCCCAGCTTCCTGAAGGATTCGCGGTTCATGATATTTTCCGTGAGATGCTTGGCATCTACCCAGACCAAGTCTCCCAACTGAAAGGATTTGGCGGTGTGACGCTGGTCAAACTGATGTCGCTGGCGTTGCTGCGCCAGTTCCAGCTTAGTGCGGGCGTCCTCCAGTTGAGCCGCGAATTTGCTAGCCATCTCGTGTGCGGTACCTTCTCCACCCTTACGCTTGGAGTGTTGTCCTGCAGCCGCTTGCAGGAACAGGTCCAGCTGCGACATAGGCGAGTGCCCCAAAACCAACTCAAACGGGGTAAAGCCAGTTACATCGCTCCGCGTATCGTTTATGGCGAACTCTACGTTAGCACACCACAAGTCCCAGTCCTCCGGATTGCTGCCTACGAAAGACCGTAGCATGTCTTCTACCACGCGGTTGGTATGTTCAGCTTGTCCGTCCGAACGAGGGTTGTAAGGCGTGGTGGAGGCCACTTTGGTTCCCATAAGTCTCATCAACTCCTTCCACATAGCATCCTGAAAACGAGCGAGGGTCCCGGTCGGAGACAATCTTCATAGGAGTGCCATGTAGTTTCCAGATGTGGTCGAAGTAGATTCGAGCTATAACCTCAGCGGAGCTGTCCTGGAAGTTCAATGGGATAATGTGAACCATTTTGCTGAGCTTACAAGTGAAAGTAGCAAAGGCATCGTGATTCCGCGCCGTGACTGGGAGTCCAGTGACAAAGTCCACGCTGACCACTTGCCATAGTCGCGTAGGAATAGTGTGGGGGTTCAGCAATCCATCCGGGTAGGAATTTCTCGGTCGCACCGCTTGACAGATAGCGCAAGATGAAACCCAGCGTCCCACATCTTCCGCTGCCCCTTTCCACCAGAAGCGTCGCAGTACTCGTTCCAGAGTTTTGTCCCTGCCCGCGTGTCCAGCTGAAACAGATGCATGCGCTTCTTGCAGCACTACCTCGCGAAGCGGTGAATCTTCTCCCAGTACCAACTGATAGCGTCCAGCGCTCACCCTCCACAACACATCTCCCACCACGCAGAAGTCACGAGTGCGTTGATGCGGAGCTTCTTGGATTTCCTTCCTCAAAGTCTGTAGTGGACCAGGTCGCCCATATTCCGCTTGCAGCGCTTTGAGAAACTGGCCTCCTGATATCTGCTGATGCAGGTCTCGAACGCTGGCCGCTTCTCCAGTACGCACGATAGGAGGCGGTGAACTCGTCTTCCTTTCCCGCTTGACCTGCTGTCGAGCTGGCGGAGCGTACACCACTAACAGGGGCCAAGGAAGATCCAGAAGGGCTCCATCCGGAGCAGCGAACATCTGCACAGGTTCTCCTTGAGCGTCATGGGTGGGAATAATGTACTCCACTCTCATTCCCGCAGATCTGAACAACTGCCGCCACTGGGGCATGCGAGACTGAAAATCAGGAAGGACAAAGCGAGCTGAAGTATTCTCAGGGTCCAGACGCCATTCTTCCACATATTTCCTCAGTACGGCCTCAATGGTCAAATGGTTGGAGGAGAAGGGAGGATTGTACCAGACGTTCAACCCTCGCCAGTTTTCCTTCAAGCAGTCCGTCCAGTAGCGATTAACCTGACGATTCTTTCCTCCCAAGTCGCAACAGGCGTCCACCTCGAAAGGTCCATATTCTTGACTCAAGAATTCGAACATGTCCGCACGGAACTTCCAGTCCTGTCGGTCGCTGGGCTCCAGGAGTCTGGTTGAGGCCTCGCTGCACTTCGGCTTCGCTGAGTTATCAGCAGGGGTCTTCCTGGGAGAAGGAGGCGAGGAAGCTGTCAGTTTGCCAGAGCGCGTCTGAACTGCCAGGGTTGCTTCCTCGTACCCGGTTTCGGCCAGCTGCAAGGTATGTAGTGCGTCCAGCCAGAGTTGAGGGGAGTCCATCCAGGTGAGAGCCCCACTGTACGCGAGGACTGGTTCAGGATCTTTGGTCTTGGCGCTGTTGGACTTGCGTTCCTTCAACTTGTTGGGATCTACCACTCCCAGTGGAGCGCGTCCTTGGCGAGACTCTTTACCAGCTGCAGGTCTGAACTTGCTGACGGTGTCCGCGGCCGAGGGAGGTCGCTGCGGTTTCCCAGTAACCGGGTGCACAAAGCCAGCTTCTACCAGTCCTTCTCTCGCGGAGATTTCCTTGTAGTCGGGTCGCCTGGACAGAGCGTCTGGAACCCAGAGTAGCGCCCCAGGGATGTACTCCATCTCGGGTACCCCTACCTCCACTAGATCCATGTACCATCGGGCTTGGCGTCGGCTGAGAGGTTGTCCAGGTGCCATTAACCAGACTAGGGGCTTATGGTCACCCTGCAATTGAAACTCGGTCCAGATGAGGTAGTGTCTCCAAGTTTGCGTAGTGCAGTGATGGAGAGCGCAGAGTTCTCTTTCGCCAGCATGGTAGTTCTGCTCGGCTCCATTAAACTGTCTGCTCTCAAAGGCGATAGGTTGCAATCCATTTCCCACGTCTTGCATCAGTACTCCCCCCAGCGCCACTCCACTGGCGTCAGTTTGTACCACGAAAGGATGCCGTCCTTCGGCCGCCGCTTTCATATCGGGTAGCGCCAGAGTGGGGGAAGAACATAGCGCCTTCTTAATTTCCTCGAAGGCCCAACGCTGCATGGGTCCCCATAGCCAAGCGACATCCCCTTTGGTGAGCTGGGTCAAAGGTTGTGCTACTTCGGAGAAGCCCAGCATGTACCGCCGGTAGTACCCAGCCAACCCCAAAAATTGGCGCACATGCGTGGCGTTTTCCAGAGCGGGCCAGTCCCTGATGGCGGCCAGCTTGTCATGTTGAGGTTGACTTCCTTCACGTGAGATAACGTGCCCCAGAAAGCGTATCTGGGTCTGCAGTAGTTGACACTTAGACTCCTTGAGGTAGATGCCCTGGATCTCACAGACTTCGAGAAATTGCTGGAGATGGGAAAGATGCTCCTCCAAGGTGTTGCTGAAGAGGATGCAGTCGTCCAGGAATATTCTTACAAAAGGAAGATGTCCCAGAGCGCGCTGCATGCGTCGCTGATAGCAGGAAGGACTGTTGGTCAACCCCATGGGCATCACCAACCACTCATACGAGCCATAGGGAGAAGTGAACGCAGTCTTTTCCACATCCTCAGGAGCCATGGCCATCTGCCAGAACCCATCGACTGCATCGAAGGAGGAGAAGTACTTGGCCCCGTGCATGGAGTCGAACAACTGCTGAATGTCGGGAAGTGGATATTTGTCCTTGACGGTCAGGCTGTTGATGGCTCGGAAGTCGCAGACCATTCTGAGTACTTCAGGTTTCCCAGGCTTGGGAACCATCAGCACTGGTGCAGCGAACGGACTTGAGGAAGGCCTGATATAGCCCTTGCTCAGGAGTTCATCCAGGCGTTCCCGCAGTTGAGTCAGCTCCACCATGGACATCTTATAGGGTCTCTTAGCGGGCGCGATGCCATTCCAGCCCTCTTGCAGTCTCACATTGGCCACTTCATCTTTTCGCAGGGCGTCAAAGTTGGGCAGCGCTTCGCGAATTACTCGAGGTGAAAAGGACTCGATCAGCTTTTGAAATTTCTTTCTCCATTCTGGGGAGATGGAAGGGTCCTCTAAATTCTCACTGGTGGCCACCGCTGATAACATCGAAGTCCCTACCAAAGGTGTCACATAGGCCACTAAGATGTCGTGTGGCGTCGCGGCGCTGTCCATTCCCGCGTATCTGCGCCGATAGGCTTTGATCTCCTTGGTCGCTTGGGCCGCTGATAACATTACCATCGGTTCCAGAGCCATGGCGGTTCTCTCGCCTTTGCGCGTGGAGCTACGCCCCGGCGAACATCCCCGTATCCGCACAGATTTGCCATGATGGCGAAACTTGACTGATCCCCACCCATCATAGTCCAGCGTGACCGGCGAGAGGTGTCTCAACCACCTTCCTCCAAGTACAATGTCCACCTTGATGCCCAGAGGAAGTACTCGCATCTTGATGACCTCGGAGTACGTCCCTTCTGAAGTCTCCGCTGTCAGCTTGCCGTAAGCGACTTGCGCAGAAGTCTGCACTGACCCATCCGCGAGGGTAACGTTCAGCGGCGTCCCATTAGCGCGAACCGTGAGGTTCAATCTCTTGACGCACTCACTGGAGATGAATTCATCCGAGGCACCAGAATCCACCAGCACGCGCACCCGCTGTCCCTTCAGCAAGGCCCAGAACACCAATAGCAGCGTTCCCTCTTTGTCCCGAACCGCAGTCAGCTGGCTGTCCTGGTTCCACATTACTTGACCATCGCGTCGCAGATGTGCACAGATGGCTGCTCGTACTGGATGATGCAAAGGTACGCGCTGCTTAGACCGGATAGGTCTGGTGCGAGGTGGTGCAGGCTGAGAAAGAGGATCCGGACCAAAGTACCACCCACCCTCCAGGTCGCGATCTGCTTGTAGCTGCCGCTCCTTAGCGCGTCGCTCCTGTCCTTGAGCGCGTCGTCTGGCGCGGCTCTGCGTGCGGCTTTCTAGAGGGTAAGAGCAAAGGGGTTGGAGGGCAATCTCCTCCTCCTCTTCCTCCCCAGAGCTATCTTCTGATTCGGAATTTTGAGTGAAAGAGGTGGGTTCTTCTTCCCGCGGAGCAGCCTGGGCGTTGATGACGTTTGCTGGTGCTGCCACTGCTTCATTACCTTCCAGAATCGGCCGCAGACGGTGGCGTTGCTGTTTCTGAATGGCCAGTAGCAGTTCCAGGTGGGTTTCCTCCTGGATGGGTATCAGGGGAGTCGGCTCCACTCCTTCTGTCACCGTTGTCAGCACACTTGGATTGTTCTCCGATCTGGCGGCGGCCAGCTGCCGCTCCATCAACTGCTGCGTGAAATTGAGCGACCGCTGGGAGTCCTCGAGGTCTCAAATGTCCCCAGAAGTTGCGGGCTGAGAACTGGATGGAGATAAGGTCAAATCCAGAGTTGTCTCTGGCTTCGCATCTGATGGTTCCGCTGAGTCCAGGGAGAGTTGATCACCATTTGCTGTTGATGGTAGGGCCAGGGGAGCGGCCTCCTCCGCAGCTTCCCTTTCTCGCTGGTTCCATTGGTGCACCCGGTATAGGCTGCACCAGGCGTCTGGAATTCCTACATCTCCACCAGAACCTGGGATAGTACCGCACTCAGTCTCCAGAGATAGTTGAACTGCTCCTTCGGTTATCGTTAGGTCGGGGGTGACCTTCCCATGCCATCTGTACCAGCGGCGGCGGTATCTGCGCCACCCTTCTGGCACCCATGCATCTCTCCATTTCTCATTCTCCTTTACCAGCGCCGCCGCGGCCATGTGCTCCGGGTGCGTCATCTCTCTCCAAGCACGCGTGCGATCCGCCAGTGACTCTGCTCGAAGTCCCGGTGATTCATCTCCCAACCTCGTAACCTCTGCCTCATGCTGCAGTCGTTCTCGTACAGTCTTCGGAGTTCTGCTGCGAGGTTTTCCAGTGCGCTTGCGCGCTGCGCTCGTAGTGCGCGCTGCGCTTGAGGCTGACGCCCTCTCTGCCAAGGCTGGACACGCTGCTGGTCGAGACGTCGAAGGAAACACCTCAGGTCGAAGTTTAAAAGGTGGGGGTTCTGAAGCTGGACCAGTTTTTGAAGTTCCACCCCCTTCCTCCCCACTGTCGTCCAGAGGGTGTGAAACCGCGGGCAGCGTTACATCCTGCATCCGCTGCCGCAAGGCTCGCATACGCTCCACCGGAGCTTTTCTCGGTACCCGCGGTCGAGGAGTTTTCCGCCAGGAGGTGTTGAGTGGGTTGAAGGTCCACTGGGTCTCCTCTTCCTGACCATCATCCTCATCCAGTGCTGCCAGATGTCTCAGGGTTAGGGTTAGGGTTATGGTTAGGGTTAGGGTTAGGGTCAGCCCCAAGGTCTGGGGGATCAACGCGGGGCGTTTCGCCACGCTCGCGTCGTGGAGCCGGACAGCGATCACCAGTTCCAAGGGAGCGATCCACACTGAACATAACGGGAGGCTTGGAGCGCTCAGGCGACGAAGTGGGTGATCTTCGTGGCGACCGCTGATGGCGCCGGGACACCAAGTGATGTTCTCGCCGGCCCTGCTCAGTGGAAAGGTTCGCTGTGTAAACAGCGGTACTGGTTAACGAGGGTTCATCCCGTAGGGTTCTGGTTCTGTCGAGACGGCGTTGTCGCCTCTGATCGGCAGACCAGGTGAATCCATACCCTCGAGCAGCCAGAGGGTTGGGGGGTGGCGGAGGATCCTTCTGGATATTCCCTCGGTTGTGGGCGAAGGCTGTACTCCTTGCCCAGGGGTGGTTACCCATACCGCCCTGTCGCCGGCGTCCCGCCGGCGGGAGGACACTCAGTCCTCCTCCTCCGCAGATTGCTGACCCGAGGAGGACGCTGCGGCCGATTCCTCGTTCTGAAAATACTCCAGCGCTTCAGCTTCATGGCTACTGCCCAGTGGTACTAGTCATAGTACCAGAATCGAATCTGGTACTATCACACGTACCAAAACGCTAGAATTTTTTTGATATCCTCCTCCATCCTGATGGTGATATCCATGATATACCATTACCTTACCGACCCAAACTGAGTTGTAGTATGCCCCATTGGTCCATAGGTTACGTGTAGCCCTCCCAGTGGATGCATATTGCCAACAAGGTGGAGTTTTGTGTTACACAATGGTGTCTCACTTGTCTTCGAAATCATGGCGCTACTTTCGGATTTCTTTTTGAACAGACTTGGGATTCTATTCAACCCAGCGATGGCTCAAATTGAAGCTGCATGACATGGCCAATGATGGATATGAGCATGGGGCAGTTGGCATACTGCCCGTCGCTGAAACTGCGACATGCTAAACATCCCATCTCCACCAAATGGTCCAACTCAAGATTCCTTAAGTATGAGGGCTATCGTCGATTTTGGAGCCTAGTCGTGGCACTAAAGCTACGAAATACGTATATTATAACGTCGGATCGCCTCACCGGCGTTTATGACATCAAAAGTAAACCCATATATCGATTTTTCAAGAGCTTTACATGCATGAGAAGTTGCCGTACTTGGACTCTACACATGGAACTTAAGTACGAAACCGCTCCCGATATTACTACAAAAAATGCTGAGAGGCCATTTTATCACACCCTTGGGTGTTATCGAATCCCAATACTGGCGTTAAAGACGTTCAAATGGCACAACGCATGACGACCACTTAGGATACATCCCAATAATGAAATTTGACATCATGCATGCCACCTCGTGGCCACATAGCGTGCCCTTTTAAGTCACCGCGCGCTTGGTACTTGTGACAGTACCAGAAAATTTAATTAATTTTATGACGTTACACCCCCCAAAAGCACACCGCACATACACATACCTAAAATTCACGAGAGTACATTTCAGCATCAATAACAATTCAAAAGGGTCCTAAATGATTTTTCAAAACCTTCATGGGACTCATACACCCCATCTAGTGCCCATAATAAAGCATACATTTTGGTACTTGTGACAGTACCATACCACCGGGCAGTAGCCATTCATCTTCCAAATCCTCCCATTCTGTCTCCAGCGCTGCGATATGAGATTCATTCGCAGCGCGGCGGCGTGCCAAACGAGCTGGGGCGTCAGCGATCCAGGCTCGTTTCTTGGCCTCGTCGGGACAGTTAGCCCATAAATGGGAGTCAGAGTTGCAGACGTAGCATCAGCGTGGCGGCCTGGTCAATCCCGCAGGACTGGGAGGCACAGCGTGTTGCACTCTAAGGTCTGCGGGGTCGAGGTCAGTAGCGCCTTCCTCCCCAGCGTCCTGCACGGCGTTAAGTCTTGAGGACGAGCGACCATTCCTCCAGGCAGGACTTCGGTTCGCAGGTGCAGAGGCGGGAGAGGTTCGCGCTGCAGTCAAAGCTTCACTGCGCTCCAGTTTGGTGGCCACAGTGATTATATGCTGCAGCGCGGTGGATCCGGGATGATTGCTCTCCCATCCCGCTGGACTTTGCAGATCCAACCGATCCTCAATAAGGCGATCCATCACCGCTTGCTTCAGTCGCAGTCCAGACCAGAACTGATATAATAGCTGCTGCTGACTGATGGCGTGGCAGTTGGGCATGGCGTCGGCCAATAACTGCACTACCTCGTGCCAGGATACCAAACGGGTGGCGAACAGACGCGCAGTCTCTTCTCGCCGCTGCGCCATGCGCATCACGGTCCCCGCTAGTCCTACCAGCGCGATGTCATCCAGCACGCTCCTGGCTACGTCGGCCAGGAAAGGAGCCAAAGTGGCGTAACGCCGGTTCCAGGCCTCCGAGTTCAACATACCACCTTGCTTGAGAAAAGTCAGGGATCGCGGCTGCAGTTTGCGTTGCGCCACCTCCTTCAAGATCTCCGGCATGGTGATCATGGTCAGATCTAGGCGATAAGAACTCATGCGGCCCAGAGCGAAGGTGACTACGCCCATTGACAGAAAATTGACCAGCGCTTCAGAAAAAGGTGGAAGCGCGGCAATGTCGGCGTCAGTGGTGATTAGTTCAGCGGAGGAGGGGTACATAGGAATGTCTCTGATCAGCTTGAGCACATCAGCCACTGTCTTGGATTCGCGGTAGACATCGCCTGGGGAAGCCGCTCCCATAAGATCGTGGTGCCCTGGAAATTGAGAAAGGCGCTGGTCCACCGGCAGGCTGGAGCATCCTCGGATATGGCCTCAGACTTCTGCTCGGTGATAGGCTGATCCTCTGGCTGAACGGGTGAGGTCGGGGAGATGCCCTTTGGCACCCAGATAAGTTCACCCTTATCATCCATGATCAACTGCAGTCCCAGTCTCTTCAACTTTCGAGCTTCAGCTTGTTCTTCGGCATCGTCAGCTACCAAGTCATCGAACTCGCTGACGTCATCCTCGGTGTCATCATATTCAGGCGAGGCAGGCTCCCATTTCGGACTGGTAGTATCCATGTCATGCTTACTGTCTGTGACACCTGCGTCATCCTTGTCATCCGAATCTGGTAGCTTCTCCTTACTGTCTGTGACACCCGCGTCATCATTGTCATCCGAATCTGGTAGCTTCTCCTTACTCCAGGTCACAGCACCTGCACCCGAATCGTCACTGTTCGTAGGCGTCGATTGTACAGACTTACGCCCCTTGTATGGAATTCCACGATAGTCATCATCGTCATCCACCCTCTTCTGATTACAGTACGCAACACCGAGCGGAAATGAGAATGGCGCTACCGGCGCCTTCACTAGAGTGGCGTCTTCCAGAAACCAGCCGCCGCCCCTATTACGCTCCCAGCGGCGTAGCGCACCAGAGGGGTGGACGATAATATGCTGCCAGCTATAATCGAGCCCAGGCTTTCGCTCCCCATAGTACGAAGTCAATGGCTCGGGAGTCCCCTTCCGAGCCCATTGCCATTTCACTGCCCCAGTACGCATAAAAATACAATATGCCAATCGTATGGCTTGGCATGGCTAGTGTTCCCTGGCACATAATGCATTTATAGCATGCCCCAACCAAATTTTGAACGGCTACGCCTTTTAAAGCTTCAAAACCGGGGTGTCTTTTCCATATTTTTTGGTCAATCGTATGTCGATCCTTTTCCACCATAGACGTGATATATCTCAAGGCATGCATGTATATTAATCATATTCGGGTCGAAATACGACTTGGATAGTGCATATTAGACACATCACACGAACGCGGTAACATGGGTGAGATATACACATTCCTTAAGTATGGGGATAATTTCGCATTTTGGGCGTAAGTCTTGGTCCATTTAAAGCTTTGAGGCTAGATCTTTGCTTTGGTGAGCACTTTCGTACTTTAATATGACTTCAAAGTCTCCCTGGGATTTTTGGGGGATTTTTTGAACGGTTTGAACTGCCGCTAGAGGTTCTAGAATGCAAGTTTCAGATCCTAATTATGATGGAAATATTGAATTTCGACGGTACTACACCATGTTATGCGCATATGCGGCGATTAATCCGGCTAGTATTATATTAAAGGGCTTACACAATTAGTTTTGGTCATACCCTCGAGGGTTAACAACATACGCACCAACCCGAGCTCATGTAGCAAGGCCTAGAGTTGTCGGTACCCTAGATCCTTGTGGTAGGATCTAGCATTTTAATTAAAATTCTGTGAAAGCACCCACCCAAACCACTCTAAGATTAAAGGATAAACCATCGACATTTCAAGCAAAAAAATGTTATAGACAATTCAAAAGGATCATAGATATTGCCCCAAAGCATATGCCGGGCCACTATATACGATATACACGGTCGCCATGCCCATTTGCGCTAGATCCTTGTGGGAGGATCTGGATTAAGGATAGTAGCCATCGTACAATACTAGGTGTCAGATACCTAGGTCACGGACCGATATATATTCGTTTATCTTATAATCAGTTTACACTTGTATGAAACTATTCAGTGACACCCGATATATTGTCGGTACAATATACCTCACAGGTTATGGGGTATCGCCCCGCTTTCTTCACTGCTAACTTTGCCATGACTGGCTAAGCTTTTCCGCTTGGCGGGGCGTTGGGGCCTCGCGAGGTGTTGAATTGGCCTATTTAGAGCGTGCGGCGTGCGCTATGTTACGGTGAGATTTTGGATTGGGACTTTCGACTTATCCTACGAGTGTCTGCGTTGGAATTTGTTTTTGACTGGGCTTGATCACCCTTGTCGACATCTCCTTGGCCGCCGCATCTCCGACTTCGTTGGTTTCGTTCGACCCCTTTCGGCCTCCCACCCCGTAACTGCATTGCCGGCGCTCGCCAACCCACAATTTGCACGTCGCCTTTTCCCCAATGCCCCTCCTATGGGAATTTATTCTGATGACTTCATCTTCAGTTGGAACCCCGGCCGTGGGCGCTAGAATGCGCCTTGACTCGATCTTCGCTAGAAACGTGGGTGCTCGCTATAGGAGCACCCCGCAGTCAGCGCATGCCACCCTTGCTGCTACTGACAAGACGCGTGGCAATGCCGTTTTACAGTCATCTTGGGACGATGATGTTGTGAAGCGTGTTGCCAAGGACACCCTAGGCAACAAAGCTTCGTCATTTTCCGGTAGCGAACCGCATCGACAACTTCTTTGGGACTCCTTGGTTACCGCATTGGAGACTTCCACATCATTCCTATGACCGTTTCTAGTATCGCGACATGACGCGACATGTCAAGGAAGGTCTTCGATGCGAATCTCTGATCATTCGTGACGGTCGCACGGACCATCTTCAGCACATCGACCAAGATATGCTCGACAGTTCTGAAACGCCACATCGGACCATTCGTAATGCGCATCGTGAGATATCCTTCAACTCACCTCAAGATACGTGATCGACGGTTTCGAAAATGTGGCTTCACTTGGAATCCATGAGCCTATCGTGAGAGTCTCACGACAGGCTCAAGCAATATCGTGATATTGGACAAACTGGCACTTGAGTCTCACACGACAGTGAAAGACAGGCGAGAGGACCTATTATACACACAGAAACAGCCAGAAACATTGAAAAATGTCAGGTGCTAGTAGAGCACGCACCAGACCGGAAGTTCGCCTAGGTGCCCAACACCGATCGGCGGCGGTTTTGCGCACTCCAACTCCAACACCGACAAGTCAAACAGGCACACCGCGTTCGGGCGGAAGTAGTGGAGGGGATTTTAGGCACGAATCAGATGATGATAACGGCGGTGCGGTTTGTTACATTATGTTTCTTTACTTTTAGTGTGTGTACTCGCTTCAGTTCGAAGTTCGATCCCTGCGTGTGTACTGCTCCTTGCAGGTCAAAGATCACCTGTAAGAGAACTTGACAATTTATATCAACTAGAGGATAACGAAAGCAGCGAAGTCATGTTATTTATTACCGCCCTCTTTCGCGGTTGCTTCAAGAGAGACTTGGGCCCTCAGGATGACGCCACTGAGAAGCTGGATGTCGCCCGGGCACAAGTGAAATCTCTGATAAACTATTTTACGGTAGAATTAAAAGATTCTAAACCAGAGCTAGGCTCACTATTTTTCCAGAATGCAATGCGTCGCTTTTGGCACATTCTTCCTCTCCCCACGACGCCAGCCAACGAAGGTTTTAGCACGCGTGAAACGCCGGAACAGTATCCCAAAACATATACCAGATGCGCTGAAGTATTCTTACGTGGAATCAGGTTTAATGCAGATAACATGAACAGGGAGAAACTGTTGCACTTTACCTCTACTGACTCCACTGATGCGAACACAATTTGTGAGTTCGTTGGGCGTGGTGATATCACGTTGCCCGCCACTGCGTTCACCGATTTTGTTAAGGTAAGCGCGACAGTGCCATTCGCCACGTACTTTCCAAAGTAAAGTGTCTTTCTGCTCTGACTTTGCGGCTTTCGATGTCAGGTAGGTTTGAGGTCTCTTGTGACTGTTGGCTGCTCTCCTGCAAAACCTCCCGAGTTGGTTGCATCAACCTCACCTGGGCGTGCTAGGAAGCGGAGCAAATATGAAGACAACAGTGAAGTTACGAATGATTTGGTTGCTGTGCAAGAGCAGCCTGAGTGTGTTTTCACACAATCCACGGGTGGGAGTGTCTCTTTCTCTTACGCGGCATTAACAATAGATGGCAAAGATTATTTTCGTGTGTTCGTTGGAACGATCCCTCTGCTTGATCCCGCCGACAGCATACGCTATAAGGTGGCCGAGGAGACGATTAAAACGAAAGACCGTGGTGATTACCAACAAACACAGGCATTATTTTCTTTATTTGACCCCTTGTTTACTCACAGCACAGTCCGAGAGCACTGCATTGAAACGTTTGTTGTGCACGTTGTACATTTCAGGGAAATGTGTTGAATCCCCTGAAGTGTCTGACATCCGCAAGTCCTTGATGTATTCTGGACTAGTCCAGAATGAGTGGTCCATAACCAAGTCATTGTCTGGCTTGTTACCCCACGGGAAGAAGGTTGTGGACCATAACAACACCACACAGTGTCAGTGGATAGAGGACGCCGGAATATTATTGGTGCAATTTGAGCTTCATCCCATATCAGTGAGAACTATTGCCCCTCGCGCGGCTAGACGGTCTAATATTTTGGGCTCTTCTGGGTAGTGGATACCATAGCTTGCCTGACACACTCTTCAGACCTTCCTTTTGTACCTATATGTGAACCTTGTAAATAACATATATATGTAAATACCCCAGAATATGTTGACATGAGTTCTACACCGCAGAAGCATTTTTGCCACTTTCGACACAAAGTGATAATCATGGCGATCACACAACCCAGTGCCCGAACCAGAGTTCCCACGTATGTGTGTGTATTGAGGGGCATAATGCCTTCCACAATATAGCGAATAAGATTGTGAGCATTATGAGCACGACTGCAGCGCGGTGAGTCACGCGCGCGACTAACCCAGCACGACTATAGCCTGGTGGGCCATACTACATATATATATGTAGTGTATTTCATATCACGCGAAACTGCGGAAGCCATTGTGAGCTACACTATAAAATCGATATCTCGGGATGCACCGCGATGCATCATGCATATGATGGCTTCCTGGGCTCATACCACATATATCTATCATTTGGAATGCTCAGCATCAGCCCATCTCGACCGGAACCGAAAATATGTAGGGTATTTCATATCACGCGAAACTGCGGAAGCCATTGTGAGCTACACTATAAAATCGATATCTCGGGATGCACCGCGATGCATCATGCATATGATGGCTTCCTGAGTTCATAACACATACATATTTCATTTAAAATGCTCAGCATCAGCCCATCTCGACCGGAACCGAAAACATGTAGGGTATTTCATATCACGCGAAACTGCGGAAGCCATTGTGAGCTACACTATAAAATCGATATCTCGGGATGCTCCGCGATGCATTATGCATATGATGGCTTCCTGAGATCAAAACACATATATCTATCATTTGGAATGCTCATCATCAGCCCATCTCGACCGGAAACGGAAATGTGTAGGATATTTCATATCACGCGGACATATTATTATGCACACTACACACATTGTGTCAGTAAATACCTGCTCGGGTGTTTGTTTGCAGGCTTCCTTGATATTTTCAGTCGGAAAAAACCTGAGGCCAAACGAGTCCTGCAAAACCTCCACTTTCATCAGTTTGCAGATCATATTCCGAGGTTCTATCAACAACTCAACGAGCACCATACTGTAAAGAAGCCCAGCGACGAACAAGGAGCCTGGTCCCATTTCTCGAGGAGGACGGCGAATATTATCAAATGGTTAGCAAGGCCTTGGGTAAACGAAGTGGAAACATCAATTTCCTTGATGCTATGTGTACTGGTGATGAGCAGTTTAAATACTTTTCAGTTGATGTATATATGAGTGGCATTTATTGTGAGCAGCGAACTAGTGGAGACACTCACAAGATGTTCTGCTATGTGTACAGGAGAGCAGATCAAAGATTTGCAAGCTATGGACTATATCACGGGCATTCGTTGCGAGCAGCGAAGTCGTGGAGGCACTAACAAGATTTTCTCCGAGACCTACGTTGAGAGCTTGGTCGTCTATGCTTGCTGCTATCGGCTCACTCCCACTTGGGAGAGAAATCTGACCAGATTACTTTGGTCCATCCTTCACCACTTGCAGACTCATGCAGAAAGCGTATTTGTATTTGAGAGCCAGGAATGTTCAACGGCATCGGGCACTTGGGGTGGGCTCGGAAATTGGGACTCACCCGACTCACAATATCACTTGGCTCTCTACCGGGCTCGTGTTGCTACATTATACCCTGAAGTACCTGACAAAATCAAGTTTTCAGGTTTTGAGAAGGTGAAAGGCAAGTGGTGCAGCAAAGGTATCCATCCGGACTTAGATTTCAGGCAACAAGTGCAGTATCCACATCTTACTTATTTCCCCCTGCCTTTGCAAGGGTTGCAAGGATGGCTTCAGGGGTTCGCCGAACAATAGCACATATGGGGGCATGCACTCTATGGAATTCGTGCACTGTATATGCCATCGATCTCCAGTGTTTGTTTTCAAAGTGGGCGAGGGTGCTGGGAGGAACAAGTACACCACCCTTAAGTGGTGTGAGGACACACAACTTAGCGCTAAACCTTTTCAGAACTTAGTTCCGCTGGCACAATACATTCGCGCGCGGGATATACAGTACCTTGAGAAGCTGCTCTCCTCACTAAGGTGGAGGCAATATCGTCGAGCTTTATCAACGTTGGCGCCCGCAGTTGTCAAAGACATTCGAGTGGACTCTTCCTCAGGCTCGCAAGTCAAGGAGGGCGATATTGTCCATGTGACAGGAGTATTCCCACCTGCAATGCAAATGGTTGTGAGATTCGGAGCTGACTATATTTCAGACACAACCATGCAAGACGACAACACCGCGTTCACTTTTGTTTGCCCACCTTCACCTTCTACTGGTGCTCGAGTTGATGTTTCTATTATCGCACGGTTCGAGTGGCCGGTGTTCGAGAACAGAAAGTATCTCTTTGCAAATGCCGTGCAGCAATATAACATAAGATATCACGTTTCACACGAGTTCACAGTTTCAAAATTCAAGAGGAAGCTGGCCTATGCGTCTGTTAAGGTGGTCAGAATGATTCCGGCACGGTGCAACACACGAGGTGAAACAGTGCAGGTCACGGGCAACTTCCCAACTGCTACAGGGGAAGATATCGTTGTGAAGTGTGGGGAGGTGTATTGCGATGTTCTCTCAGCGTCGAGAAGCAAGATCCAGTTCGCTCTGGGCAGTGGTTGTGGAGTGAACCAAGACATACAGGTTGAGATCAGGCAACACGAGACACAGGAACTTCTGTCGAGCACACGCGGTAACATCGTGTCCTACTTGCCGCCGACAATTGCCAACTTTACGTATAAAGATATGCCAGCGAATGACACCGCGCCTATCATATGCGAAACAACTGGTGGTGCTACTTTTGCGTTGGAAGGTTCCAACTTTGGAGACATTCAGGCGGCCCTCACCTTGAAGATTGGAGATACTCACTGCGTGGTATTGGACTGTGATCATGATAAGATAGTCGCAAAAATACCCCAGGGTGTTGGCACCTTTCCCAATATGCACCTCACTGTTGGGGGACAAACAACAAGCACACAAGTCCCACTGAAATATGCACCGCCTGCCATGGTGTGCCAGAGGAAGGAGGTTATCTCAGGAGAAAACTTCCATGTCCAAGGAGTAAATTTCGGAACTGACCATCGCTGAGTTTTATGCTTATGGATGTGTGGAGAACAGCAACAACAATTATCAGTCCGCCACGTATCGCACACGCAGGTCACGATATCAACACAAGGCGCTCCGCTGGGGGAAGGCAAGGTAAGCCGCACTTTCTTTTGCAACGTCTTTGGACTCGATGCTTATGAAAAAGTCAGTGACTTGGTCAGTTAGCAGTGCACTCAAAACTAATCCGATGCACGTGGTGTGCAGATGCATCTATTTGTTGGCAGCCAACAGACAGTCAATAATCGTCGAGGACATAAGGAGCTGAGCCTCAAGATAGTCCAAAAGCGGACCCCTGCTCAAGCTGATCAACCTAACAAACTCCGGAAAACTCGGTTTGCGCCACAAAGTAATTGGCGCGTGGGGACGAGACGTTAGCTGTCGGGATCTCAACGGCTGGGCTCCATAGCACGCACCTTGGCACCTGTAGCCAGTAGTTGCTAGTAGTTGCAGGTGGCCATGCATGTGTGCCCAAGGTCCTGTCAATCAGAACACAACCACGACTAAATTGCTCTCCTCACAGCGCAGCGATGCCTCGGCAGAAGGTCAAAAGAAAAGGCACTGATTACCCTGGCGCCCACACTGTACATTTTGGCAACATGTCTGCATCGCACGACTGAAACACGATAAAATACATAATTAACCAGCAGTGTAAACTAGCGAATTCAAGGGAAAGCAAAGTTTTGTGAGAGGTTGAAGTGGGTTGATGCACCTCACGCGAATTTATCTTCATGTATTATGTAAAAAAAAGCAAAATATTCTTTCGCTGCAACGATGTTCAAAATAGGACTTCCAGGCATCCGGCTCTTAAAGAAAACCGCCCATTCAACCTGGCAGGCTACCGTGACGAAAAACGCTTGTTTTATTGAGGGAGGAAACGGGCATATTTGCTGTATATTCGATTTTCGGGTTCGGAATTTCACTGCAAAAAGTAAACTGCACGTACTGTTAGGTGTTTTCCTGCTGTGGGACGACCACTCTCGACCTCAAGAAATCTCTCTTCAGCAGGCGTTCAGGCTGGGAATATATAAATGGGTAAAAATGGGTCAATATCGCGATATGTCTCCTGGAGTACTCTGCGACTCTGCTTACCAATATATCCCAAGATCATCTAGAGCCTGCATAGTTACCGTCGATCAATTAAATTTGGTTTCTAGTTCCGTGCTGGATCCAGCCCCGAACATTCCCCATGTAAATCGGAGTGCATGACGTGGAATCACTTGGACATGTAACAGGCTCGCTCAATGAATTTTCCCGATGGGATCGTGACAATGTCGATCTGTCATCGAAGCACCCAGAA
Source organism: Cymbomonas tetramitiformis (assembly GCA_001247695.2). NCBI lineage: Eukaryota > Viridiplantae > Chlorophyta > Pyramimonadophyceae > Pyramimonadales > Pyramimonadaceae > Cymbomonas > Cymbomonas tetramitiformis. Next base: position 61,122 of record LGRX02003162.1, read on the forward strand.
TCGATCATAGGAATGATGTGTCGTTTGTCACCAAGGACAACGCCAACGAGGACATTTTTGACCTCGTGGACGTCACCAAGGAGGTGCACCCGATCTTCAACGACATTTTACTTCGTGCGTTGGTTTCTTTGACGAATCCCCACTCTCCAGCTCGAAGGTGGGTCGACGCTTCGGCGAGAATTTCCCCGCGCGACGGTAAGAGAGCCCTCCTTGAGGTCACCAAGAGGCTTCTGCCTCCTGGGCATCGGCCGCTACGCCACCATGCGGAGCTCTTAGGGATTTCTTTTGGATCCTCTGACGACCCAGAGCCCTTAGTGGCACAATTCGACGAGTGTCTTAAGGCGATTGCGGCTAGCGGAGCCGGCTCTCTGGACGAGAAGGCCGCCAAGAGACAGCTCCTGGCGGCACTGGATCCGGAGTTTTACCGTGAGGTAATTACCCCCCTTCGCCTCGACACTGAATTGGCGAAGGTGGGGATCGAGGAGGTGTACACTCACATTCTCGAGGTATGGTGGTGTGCAAACCCTGACGGCCCTCCCACCCGTCCCAAGGCAGCCGCGCCTATCCCGACGCACACGCCTTTCGGATTGGCTTACGCAGGTGGGGAGCCGCGTGACATCTCGGACTTCCTCGAGGAGTTCGCTCGTATCGTTGGTGAGGCTTCTACCCTACTTGCCTCCCTTCGTCATGACGAGCGCGAGCATGCGCGAGCCACACCGCCGCCACGGGATGATTTTCCCCGTCGGCATGGGGGCGGTGGTGTCAAATTTCCGCCGTCGAAGTGGCGTGACGAGCGGAACCGTAGGACCGACGGTAAGTTTCATGGCCGTGACCGTCAGGTGGGGTGCAAGCATCGCTTCGCGGCCTCCCCACTCCCAAAGGGCGGGAATTGGTCTCAATCGCGTCCGACGCGGGGTGCTAGATGCATTTCTTTTCACTCCGCATCTTCGGCGTTCGTCCAGGAGTGCCCCCTTTGCCCTGGACACTTTCACGACACAGCACGTTGCCCGGAGGTGTGTGGTTCGTGTGATGTGGAGCTTCGTGCGTGATGCCGCCATGGACTTGGACGAGGTGGTTTCGGCCTTCCAGACCGCCTTCGACGACGAGAACGACAAGGAATTTGCTCACCTGTGCCACCAGCACGACCAGCCATTGGTGCGTGACGACCCAGAGCCCTTCACCTACCCGGTAGGGCACGATGTCGGATTGCGTGCGTACTACGCGGGCTTGGGCCGTGGTGCCTCGGACACCAACATGGGGGATGTCCTGGCCGACGCACGAGGTGTGTTGGACAGTCTGCGGTCTGCGGCTACGGCTGCACAGGTCGGTGGTGCTGCCACGTCCGGTGTGCAGCCCTCGCTACACCTTGGCACTCTATCTGTGCCGCAGGTGGTGTGCGATGCGCCACCACCTGCCAATCACGAGATCGACACTAGGCTCCGCCCTGTTTTGCCATCGGACCCGGCCGCCCACGGGTCTCCTTTCGAGGAGCCACTCCGGGTCACTTTTATGGACCAGGTATTGCCGGCATGCTCTGACCCCTCCCTTAATTTGTGTTCGATTGAGCCTTCTCACAGCTCGATTCACCCGGGAGAGCTTTCCGTGATCGACGATGACGACGACTCCGACGGTTTTTCTTCCTCCGGAGACGAGATTCCCTCGGCTCCACCGGCTACACGGTCACGTGTCGGTGTGGCAACTTTGCCGAGGGTCTTCTCTTTTGCATCCCTAGCCCTGCCCGCACTCAAAGGCCTCGCATGTGTGTCAGCGGTTCATGGTTCGGTGGTGCTCGATCGAGCCGCTGACTTCACCGCAACAGTACATCCCACTGGGGTGACTGCCAACAGTCTGTCTGCCTTGCCGTACACTTTTCCTTTCGGCATTCCTTCTCCTTTTGGAGCTTCGGCGGGCATGGACTCGGATTTTCACTTTTCAGGATTCCTGAATTTGTTCTACGAATCTTGTTCTGGCTCTGGCTTCTGGTCTTGGCTTCTGGATTCTGGTTCTGGTTTCTGGTTCTGGACTCTGGTCTCTGGACTCTGGTTCCGGATTATGACTTCTGGACTCTGGTTCTGGTTGAACATCTTTGACACTGACAACTTCTTCAACTTTGGTGAACTCTGCAGCTTTGTGGACCACTTTGAAAGTGGCCGAGTAGCTTTGAGATTGACTGTATGAACTTAGCTTGAAAGCAGTATCCTGGCAGCAGTTTTAGAAAGGGACCGCCCTGGCTAAAGCACAGGCCTCCCTCTAGCAGTTTCCAGCTCCTAGCTGTTTGTTGCTTCGGAACAATTTGCTTTGTCTGTGCTCCGCTCTCTGCCACCTGTAACAACACTATGTACAGTCACAGGGTGGTGTGCTGGATTCAGTGACCCGCTAGTCATAACTTGTCACACGACTCCCGTTAGCTGTACCCGTACTCGTACAATACTAGGTGTCAGATACCTAGGTCACATACCGATATATATTCGTTTATCTTATAATCAGTTTACACTTGTATGAAACTATTCAGTGACACCCGATATATTATCGGTACAATATATCTCACAACAGTGTCGCAGTGGCTAAACAAAGCGTAAGTGGGGCCAAACCTGTTAGATATATAGGTCTGCTGTAATATATATCTAGCTAGTGAGACAAACCCTGAGTTGAGGGTTACGATACCAGAACGGTAAAGTGTGATTGATAAAAGTAGAGAGAACATAAATACCTAACGGATGTTTCCCGTCTACTGGTGACGGTCACCCAGCCTACTATAGGAAGTGACATGTGACAGCTTCGGGTGTCACAGTGTCAAATCCAGCAGCCTTAGCCTATATATTTTTGAAAAATGTTCTCAATTTTCCACCCATATTTTTACCTATATTAAAAAAAAATTGAAAAATTCTAGCCAGGGCCAAGTAATTTCGCATTAGACGCGTATGCCATGCCATATGCCATATGCCATGCCATATGCCATGCCATGCCATGCCATGCCATGCCATGCCATGCCATGCCATATCGCATTTTGATTTTCCCATATGCCATGCCATAGATAGTTTCTACTTGTACATGCCATGCGTTGGAATTGCCAGACCTTCGCTTGCACCTTCGCATATTCCACGCTGGACCGCTCAGCTCGAGGCCTCGCCTCGAGCTGGACCCTTTCTCTTCTTGAAATTGAAAAGCTGTTAAGGTCTCAAAGATCCCTCCTTTGCTTCTCTGTGACCAGCACACCTTGTATTCCATCAAAACGTTTATGTGGAATATGCGAGAATTTTGAGCAAGTCCCTCCGAAGCTGTGTTGGATTTTTTTACTACACAAACGCGTACCTCACTATCTCGATACACGTGACGCGTTCATCTGTTTGATATTAAGCAATTGCTCGTGTGCCATCAAGATTCAGCGGGCACTACCTTGGGTTTGGGGCTACGCTATCGTAAATAAAACAAAATAGGATTAAACACCTTCGTATTTTCCAACCGATTGGGTGGATCACTTTTTCATGCACAGTCCCGCCTTGCGCAGATTTCTTGCAAGCTGCCAATGATCTTTCTACGCCTTGCGAGATTCCTCCTGAACGCTGCACTACCAGTAACGGAACCTTGAGACTTACACCGAGGAACAGGGCTTAGCTTTACCGTAAGTTCCAAGTCACCCTCCGCTCTCGTCTGAACTTGTCCACCGCTCTCGGAACCTGGGAACGAATTCCTTCGCCAGACACTTTGTCATACGAAGTGTTCTAGCGCCAGCGTCAAGTTCTGCCACTGCGCTTTCGTTATCGAAAACTTGTGTCTGGAAGGGCAATGTCTTTTCGATCATCAAGCGCTGGTGCGTGCAACAGGACTGCATACGCATACACTGCTCTTCGACGGTAGCGATGGAAATAGACGCCCCCCCTGCTGGTACGACTACAGGGGGCAGCGACAGCCTGCCCCCATACGAGCAACAAAAGCAAATTATCGAGGAGATTGAAAAAACTCATGCCATGAAAGCGGGTGATAAGTGGTTCATTGCGGATGCCAGGTTCGTATCGCACACGTCAGGAATTCTACTTGTTGATCATCAATCCTAAGCTAAGCCAAGGACTTTCGGTCTTTCGCAGATGGTGGAAACAGTGGAAGCTGGCTTGCACAACATATAGTGTGGCTTGTACGGCAGAATCGGAGGATCTGACGGGCGTGGATGCTGTGAGTTCCGTTGCCGATTCGCCGGGGAAGATAGGTATACATATCGTTCGTACTTCAGCTCGCGTGTTGATCAGCGGACCTTGCTGCGGAAAAGCGTGCTGACGTATCATTCGGTCTATCTCACAGATAATTCAGAGATTCTCGAAGACGATGGGGCCCTCTCAGGGCCAGGAAACATCGACGAACCACGGTTAAAGGAGAATCTCCAGGAGAACTTGGACTATGTGCTGCTTCCGGAGACGATGTGGCGAACTCTTGTGGGATGGTGAGCACGCGCCTGCGCTCGCAAACAGTTCTGTTCACGAACACGATACAATTAAAAACCTTAAACTGGATGGGCGAGTCGGGGTCGGCTGGTGCAGGTATGGAGGCGGCCCTCCTGTGTACCGCCTGGTCTATGAGCGAGGCACCCCCCCTTCAGCTTTCGTGGAAGTATATCCGATGACGCTTCAGCTTCACCGAGAAGGCCACTTGAAGGAACCATCGCGGTCCATCACAATCAGCCAAATGGTACAGCCGTTTTCTCGGGCGACCCCAGATCTTTCCTTTAAGCATGACTCCCAAGTGACTCCCCTCTTGCCTCAGCGTGGTTCTCTAAAGGAATCTGCGCAACCGCAGGCGACCGTGACGGAGCTGAGAAAGATGGCTTGCGATGAGTACGGTCTTGACGAGGAGAGTTGCTCCATATGGGACTATTTCCAGCGAAGCAAGTGCGGGCTGCCCGATGCCCTATGTCCACGTGCCGTGAGTCCGCCTCTTCGCAGCCGTGCCTTGAGGCGTGTCATGCATAGCACTCGACCTGATCTTATGGCTTGGCCCATGCCTTGAGTAGCTGCGTGCTGCAGTGCACTGCCTCGGCTGCCTCGGCTGCCCGGCTATCGGTTTGCGAGGGCGCCCTTGTGCATCCCCACCTGCCGGCAGGTACTCTAAATTGGACATCTTAGAGACGAAATCGCTCGAGGCCCTCAAGATCATGCCCAACCAAGATGTCTTGGTGCAAGAGAAGGTACGGAGAGCCCTGCGAGTCGACTGCACCGGCGTCTTCGCCTCATCTTTTCACCCCGCTGCACGGCTCAAGGCGGCGCGTGTGGCCACGCAGGTTGGAGTGGCCTTCGCCGAGGAGAGCGCAGACGTGGAGGAAATGGCGACGTCTCCCCTTACCTCCTTTCACTCCACGCCAGTGCATACCTACAACAGCAACAGTGGTCGTTACAACTATTACGACTCCCCTCAGGCATGCCTGTGCCCCCCTGCAGGCAATTGAGGTGCCTTACCTGCGGCACCTTCACACAAGGAGAACATCTTCCAAACGTCGGCAGTGCGCGACGTCGGTACTCCTTTAGGGGACTCTGTGGGCCCCTCTTCGTGCATATCCGGATTCTCCTACCGGGCTTCAGCAGTGAGCAGCTGGTGTCAAGATTTGGAAGGCCTTGCTCTGAGGGGAATCAATCTGTACCTGGCGGCTCCGTCTGCTGAGGTTTGCAACGGAATTTCGATCAAGTGGGAGGGTGGCTTGGTGAGTCATTTTGTGATGGTGCCTGCAGAACGACGTCACATATAGCACGGACAGCGAGGCGCGGAAGGGCCGTGCTGGTTTGGGTAACCTTGGAAACACCTGCTTCATGGTGTGCTGCACCCCCTCCCCGTGTCATGTCGCAATGTGAGCCATGGTAGTTCTCACCTACACGTTCAACGGGTTCCACCCACAAGAACTTCTTGTTGCTTCGGCTTCGGCCGAGGATCTCATGTCAGGTCTCGCCTCAAGCTTCACCTCTTGCCTAAGGCCTAGGCTTGGATCTCGTGTATAGCCCTCTGCCGGTGGGCTCAGGTCGGGGCTACAGTCTGGGCGCACGTCTTCGTGTGGGGGGTCAGGCCCGGGTCTCACATCCACTCTCTCGCTGCTGTTGACTAACTGGCCTTCCGGTGATCTTGCTGCAGAACTCCTCACTTCAGTGCCTCAGCCACACAGCCGCACTGAATGATTACTTCCTATCCAACGAACACCTTGCGGAGGTACGATGCATGGGCTGGCCCCTCTAACCCTGCTGTACTTGCCGCACCGATGCCAGCTTAAGTGACACACTTAGGCATCCAGTGACAGGGCCAACCCGGCGTTGCTTGCTCTTCTGGTGTTGGCTTGAGTGTCAGACCAAGGAGATTTAGCAACCGGGCTGGCCCAGCTGGGCGCGGATGATCTGCCAGTGTTGCTTCTGCACCCTTCAATAGGTAATGCACTGCGCAGCACAGAGCGGGGAGGAAAGAGGGTGCAGTTTCATTCTACCGTAGCCGAGTTGCAGGGTGCGTCGGCGGGCGCAGGTGAACAAAGACAACCCAATGGGGCTGGGCGGCGAGCTGGCGATTGCATATGGCTCCTTGATGCAAGCCCTGTGGAAAGACAGCGCTGCATCCGTGCATCCACGGGCATTCAAGGGTAAGCTCGCTCAGTTTGCGCCGCAGTTCAGCGGCTACAACCAGCAAGACTCCCAGGCATGCGCCCTCACCCCATCCGATCTCCAGCTCCAGCACCCTTCATGCCACCCACCCTTCTCGAGCTGGTTGTGTGATGGGGGCCTTCCTTGTGGCCTCTGGCGCCCCTCCTGACCTTGTACCTGGCGCTGCCTCGACTTAGGGAAATGAATGGATCACCTATCTGTTTGGGCCACGTGCGCATGGTGGCGATGAGCTGTCACGGCCCGGGGGAGGTTCTGCCAGGAGCTCCTCGCATTCCTATTGGACGGCCTTCACGAGGACTTGAACAGAGTTAAGCAGAAGCCTTACATGGAGGTGCGCCTTCTCCCCACGTGGGATCCAGCCCTGGGCTGAGACAACACGGGGTTGCCCTGGTCACCCGCAGAACACTGTGCCGGGATGGGCTCGGCTTCCTCTGGGAAAAGAGAGCGCGTCTTCTGTGAGCTCATGGCATGCTTGCTGCAGCATGCTCCCAGCGACGGAATCAGTGCACACACACTGTAAAGCGGCTTCAAGCAATCGGCTGGATGGGTTGCGGTTGCACCCTGTTCCCAGTGATTTGTGTCATGTTCTCCCCTGTGCATGTTCTTGTGCATGCTCGCTGCAGTATGCTCCCCGGTGATGGGCTCAGTGTGTGCATGCTCTCTGCGGTATGCTCCCCCGCATAGCCTGGGTGTGCATGTCAGCCATGGAAGCGCTCCCCGGTGATAGGCTCAGTGTGTGACATGCTCGCGGCGGGTGCTGCTCCCCCGGTGATAGGCTCAAAGTGTGTGATGTCACGCGTGAGCGGTGCCCCCGGTGATGGCTCAGTGTGTGCATGCTCGCGCGTGCAAGTGCTCCCGGTGATGGGCTCAGTGTGTGCATGCTCGCTATGTATGCTCCCGGTGATGGGCTCAGTGCAAGAAGCTCGCCGCGTGTATGCTCCCGGTGATGGGCTCAGTGTGTGTGCATGCTCGCTGGTGTATGCCCACCGCATTTGGGCTCAGTGTGTGCATGCTCGCTGCGGTATGCTTCCCGGTGATGGGCTCAGTGTGTGCATGCTCGCTGCGGTATGCTCTCCGGTGTCCGGGTCTAACCTTTTGCACCTCCCGAATATACGCAGCTGAAGGACGCCGAGAATCGGCCTCTGGATGAGGTGGCGAAGGAGGCCTGGGACTACCATCTTGCGAGGAACAATTCCGTGATCGTCGACCTGTTCCAGGGTCAGTACAAGTCAACCCTGGTTTGCCCGTCTTGCGGGAAGCAGTCCGTCACCTTTGACCCCTTCATGTATCTCTCGCTGCCCCTGCCCACCGTGGCCCGCAACGTGGAGATCACGGTGATCACCTCCGACGGCAGTGCACCTCCCACGAAGTACGGCGTGAAGGTACCGCTCAAGCCCGCGCCTTTAGCCTTCTGCCCCTGCATAAGTACGTTTTATCCTCGCACGCCGACCAGGACCTGAGCACATCACAGAATGAGTTCTGTGTACATCTTTGAGCAGCCCTGCCAGCAATGCTTCTGCACTCTGCCCCTGCGGCTGATGACTGCTGTGGAGAGGTTAACTCTGCGCACACCATCCGACGGTCTGCCCTTCGAGGGGCACCTGCGCACACCATCCTACGGGCTGCCCTTCGAGGGGTTAACCCCGCGCGACACCATCCTCACGTCATGCCCTTCAGGTTAATCTGGCGACATCATCCGAACACGGGTCTGCTCCCTTTTCGAGGGGTTAACTCTGCGCACACCATCCCGGACGTCTGCCCCTTCTGAGGGTTTAATCATGCACACCATCCGACGGTCTGCTCCTTCTCGGGAGGTTAACCTCGTAACACCATCCGACCTTCCGTCTGCCCTTCGAGGGGTTAACTCGCCACACCATCCGACGAAGGTCTGCCCTTCGAGGGGTTAACTCTGCGCAGACACCATCCACGGTCTGGTTCTTCGAGGGGTTAAACTCTGCGCACTATCCGATGCCCTGCCCCTTCGAGGGGTTAGCTCTGCGCACACCATCCGACGGTTCGCCCTTCGAGGGGGTTAACTCCTGCATATCATCCGACGGTCTGCCCTTCGAGGGGTTAACTCTGCACACACCATCCGACGGTCTGCCCTTCGAGGGGTTGGTGTGCTCTGCCTGAAGCCCCATGCTGGTTGTAAGTGCAACATGAAGGTGGGTGCTGCCGTGTGGCACACGGCGCAGGTTGACAAGGAGCAGAAGGTGCAGGACGTGTTGGAGGAGCTAGCAAAACTTCTGGCTCTGCGTGCCGACGAGCGCCTACTCCTTGCCGAGGTCTGCAACAACTTTATTTTCAAGTTCATCTCTGAAAGCGAGAAAGCGGACCGCAGCCTCAAGGACATAGAGGATTACGTTGCGTACAGGTGACCTGCGGCTGCGCGCTCTCTTGTGCTTGTCGGAGTCCAGCTGACCCTCAGATGTGATTGATGGAGCTCTGCTGACCCTCGGATGCGGTTGTGCGAGCCCTCTGTTGCCCTCATCCGAGCCATCCCCGAGCATGTGCCCTGCTGGGCCACCGTGGTTCCCGGCTGCTTGTCTGTAGTGGTATACCTTGAAGGGAACCCGCGGGACCTGATCCAGCCAAGTGCAGGCGATGATGTGCTTTTGGCCACGTTGGCATGCAGACTGCCGAGAACAGTAGGTGGAACAGCGCCTCCCCGTGACATCGTGCTTCTTCAGCGACAGCAGAACAAGTACGGAATTTCCCCTTTTGCCGCACACTCCCCAGGCCAGGAACTCCATGTTCTCGCATCGCACATCTCCCCACGCGGTTCCTTGCTCTTTTGCCAATGCTCTACTGGCCACCTCATGCGCGCTACGCCCTGCCGACCACCCCATGCGCTCTACGCCCTGCCGACCACCCCATGCGC
>LGRX02003164.1:0-31638 GCA_001247695.2 Cymbomonas tetramitiformis
CCTTCCTCGGCCAAGGCCATCTCCTGCTCTGGTGAGGCCCAGATCTCCCCGCGATGAAAGGTCATCCCCTCTGCCAAGATATCCTGGATGCTCAAGGTGTTGCGACGAGGCCGCTTGACTGTGCCCGCTTGCGCCCACGGACACCTCTGCAGACCGAGCCTCCGCGATACGAGGTACCAAGCCCCTGGCCCTGGCACCATACTCTCCAAGAGCCGTGATGCCATCCTTCCTGCCTCGCCTGCCCCACCGGAACCCTGCCTGCACTGCTCAGGTTGCGTTCCCCTAGACCAATGTGTCCTGCCACCATGCCCATCCTGCCCAACCTGCGTAGCATAGTCAAATCTCCTCAATCGCGCCCCCAAGCCTCATCCAGTAGTGCCAACCTCCCCATCTCCTCCCGTCGAGCCCCCTCCCCACGGTCCAGGTTGGGGTCCCTGCCTCCCCCTCACGCCCCCTCCACCAGCCCTGCGCCAACCACGTCTGGCTGGGGACCGCCCTTGGGCCCGCCGGGTAGTTAACCCCGCAACCCCTGGCGAAAACGCGTATGAGAGCAACCGGATCCACTTCTATTTTTCACGCCACGGACCTGCCAAGTGCCGCCCCCTCGTCCTCGGCCTCACCCGATCGTCATCCACCTCCTCTGCCTCTCCGCCATGCCTCCGCCATGCCTCCGCCACTCCCTCAAGCGCCGCTGCGTCTTCCTCAGGAATTCATCCGGCCCAGGCCCGAGGGCCCCGTACACCTCCATGCCGAATCGTATCAATTGGTGCGGGCGCACATCCCCATATAATACCACCTTGCTCTCTTTCACCTTCCTTTTCGCCGCTCCCCTGGGCCATCATGGCCGCCCCGAGGTGCGCATCTGTCATCGGCCGCGCAGTGGCCACATCAAACCTTACATGCTGACCGGGCCCCCGTGCATCCCATGTTGTGAAGTTTGGTCAATGAAAGACACTGGAAGAGTACCAGTTTCCTCCACGCCCCCCCGCTCCCCCCCTGCATGCCAACAAGTATGCCCCCGTGGGATCAATCACCCCGCACAATCAGGGCACTCCCCTGCTTGGCCAAGGCGGGGCTGCTCGGCATGAAGAATGGGTCGCAACGCCGCCCGGTACTCGCCCGAACTGAGCGCCCTAGGCGGGGCAGCGCGGAATACCCCTCAAGAAGGCCGGCCCAATGCTGTTGAAGGTCACCGAGAAAAGCCAAGGAAACCGAGACGCTCCCGCATGTCCAGCCAGCCAAAGCCAATCCGCTGAGTGGAGGACAGCGGCATAGACCCGTTGGGCACGCTTTTGAGACCTGCTGTAATCACTCAACTTCTTGACGTCGTCCGCCTTTGGCACTTGCGGTGGCAAATACTCATTTGCTCCCATTGTCTCCTCAATCACCCCCACCGCCTCCGAACTGAGCTCCAAGGCTGGGCAGCATGGAACACCCCTCAAGAAAGCCGGCCCAATGCTGTTGTAGGTCACCGAGAAAAGCCAGGGGAGCCGAGACATCCCCACGTGCCCAGCCAACCAACACCAAGCCGCAGAGTGGAGGACAGCAGCATAGACCCGTTGGGCACGCTTCTGAGACCTGCTGTAATCCCTCAACTTCTTGACGTCGTCCGCCTTCGGCGCTTGCGATGGCAAATGCAAAAATCCTAATGTGTGTGTGTGTGGATTATCTGTGGAACCATTTCTTTGGCACCGCATAGCCACAGAAGATCGGCATATTGTCTGCAGTATGTACCCACCACGCCGGGGATCAAAGGATTCAGCATACACTTCGGGACACGTATCCATATTCTCCGGAGCTCACTAGGGAAGAATGGGGCCCCTTAAGCCTCACTGGGCCACCTGAGCGCCTCTCCAACTGCACTGCCTGGGCACTAATGCTATGCGCTGGAAGCCGGTTCACCTCTGACCCTCGAGCTGCCTGAGCCATCTCTCCTCGACCAAGCCCGCGCACAGAACCACCACCCTGCCCCCTGCCTACCCCAAAGCCTGTTCTGAAGAGAGCTTGTCCACCCACTGCGCGTGCGGTTTTCCAAAGGGCTGTCCCAAGGGGCTGATAATTATAAACTGAATTGCTTCCTTCTGACCTTGCGCGCCCGCCATCAAAATGTGCCTGCAAACCCCTACCCCCCCCTCCAACTCTATGGCACCGAAGACCTTGCGCTGGACACCCTGCAAGGAAGCTGTGAACCTGAGCAATGCGCTCCACACTTGCACTGCAACTGTTGTTCCGCACTGTTCCTACTTGGGGTCCCATCACCACATATGCCTATGTGTCCCAAGCCCTCCTGGTGGCCGAATATTCACCAGCTGGTCGTCGCCTTCTCGGCAGCTGCTCATCACTGTTGGTTCCGGGACATCCAACAACCTCGCCACGTGGGCAGGGAAGCTGACGAGGCGCCGTATGTTGCCGTGCAGAGCATGTGTGTGCGTGCGGCTCATCTATGTCCAGTGCCTTGGGGCTTTTTCACCTGCCGGGGGACTGGTGATCGACACCCACTTTATGGGGTACTGGCATCTCGTTGTGAACGGGGACGGCCACTGGAATGATTTGGATGATGGGATGTGGCTGTCCCTGTGGTACCCTTCTGACGGGTACTGCCTCTTTGAGGACGTCGGGGATTCGTCTACGGCTCGCTTTTTGGGAGTGTCTTGGATTCGTCTGACGCTAGCTCCCTCTCCGTGTACAGTGCTCATGGTTATTACACATGCCGGGGGACTTGCGTTCTTTGACCTTGATATGAAGTACTGGCGGATCGCTGTGAACGGGGACGGCCGCCGGGTGGAAGTGGGTTTTGGGAGGCGGTTATCCCTGTGGTGCCATTCTGGCGGGCACTGCCTCTTGGAGAGCTCGGTAGATTCGTCTGTCGTGCTGCGAGGAGAGGCAGAAGGTGGTGATGTACACCTTCTGTGTTTTCCCTTGAATTTTGTGGGGAGCACTTAGGTGCCCGCATGTTTCCTTTTTTGACATGGGGTGTCCATGCTGTGTGGCGTGACTGCATTCATGACATAACCATGGACCAACAGGTCCCATCCATCGACCGGGAGCCACTGGGGGGCATGCCAGCAGGGTCCGCTTACTCCGTAACCCAGAGACCAACAGTTGTTTGGCGACGATCGGTCACATCGTATCATCTTTCCATGCTGCTTTGCATTTGGGTTGGGAATATGTATGCGTTTGTGGTATCTTGTCACGGCCCCGCCCTGCTCTTGATTTGCTTTTCACATCCACTGGGATGATGATGGGCTGGCTTTTGTTGGCCGATCTCATGCCGTTCAGTGCGTGCGGCTCATCCTTGGACCGATTCTTTTAGCGCTCCGTAGCCACAGAAGATCGGCTGCACCATGTACCCGCACCAAGTCATTTTACCCCTGGAGGAGCATGTCACCTCGGAATGTCCGTGACTTGGGTTGTGTGACATGTGTTGCGGCGTTCAGGCTTTTTGCGGCCGGGCCCCGCATCTCACCGGGCGGACGTGGGTAAAGGTTGTGGGCAAATCCCTTACTGACCTGAATATTTGGTGTGTGCCCCGCTGGCCTGGCAGGGTGCGCTGCCGATATTGCGCAGGCATACTGTGGTGGTATCGTGGCGCTGGCCATTCACCAAGCCCGGATGCGAAGATCCACGGTGGCCGTTCAATCCAGCGGACCCTCTCGCGCACAAGCAGGCGAAACGGTTGGAGCTGCACACCTCCCTGGTGGAGGCCCTGGCGAGATGCACGGAGGAGTACGCCTGGCTCGACTGGTCCTGCGCCCCCCAGTACCACGTCCATCCCAACCCCTGCCTCGAGATCTCCAACAGCGGCGTTTACTTCCGGGTAATGATCCCTGATCCATCTCACTAGCTGCTTGCCGACAGCTGGCGTACTCTGTCGCGTGACCCTGTCCATCGTGATGACGCTGTGCGAGAATTGTGCTGTGATGCACACCGTCGATGAGAGTGATGCGATGCAAGGGCAGCCACATTCACCCAATTAGAGAGCGGTGTGATGCAAGGACAGCCACATTCACCAATCACAGGGCAGTGCGATGCAAGGGCAGCCACATGCACCAATCACAGGGCAGTGCGATGCAAGGGCAGCCACGTGCACCAATCAGAGAGCGGTGTGGTGCAAGGGCAGCCACATTCACCAATCACAGGGCAGTGCGATGCAAGGGCAGCCACATGCACCAATCACAGGGCAGTGCGATGCAAGGGCAGCCACGTGCACCAATCAGAGAGCGGTGTGGTGCAAGGGCAGCCACATTCACCAATCACAGGGCAGTGCGATGCAAGGGCAGCCACATTCACCAATCAGAGCGGTGTGATGCAAGCGCAGCCACATTCACCAATCAGAGAGCGGTGCGGTGCAAGCGCAGCCACATTCACCAATCACAGGGCAGTGTGATGCAAGGGCAGCCACATTCACCAATCAGAGAGCGGTGCGGTGCAAGCGCAGCCACATTCACCAATCAGAGAGCGGTGCGGTGCAGGGGCAGTAGAGCAGGTGTGGTATCAGATGGAAATGTTGGGGCGAATATGCGTTTGCAGGAGGCCGCGCAGATGCTAATTTGGGAGAGGAATGCTCTGGAGGGTCTTCGGGTGCGTGGCTCGCTCTTCACTGACAGTGCACGCGCCTCGCCTCCTGACACACGCGCAATGCACGCGCCTCGCCTCCTGACACACGCGCAATGCATGCGCCTCGCCTCCTGACACACGCGCAATGTACGCGGCGCGTAGGTGGCATGGCTAAAACTCTGACAGTGGCAACGCCATCAGGACCCCACGTGGCTGGCACAGCTGCAGTCATCGCTTGGATGACGGAAGGCGGCATGCTCCTCCGGGCCGCTCCCCGGCTCCCACCGCTGAAGGCCTCCAGTGGGCCGCGCAGGTGGGGAAGGAGTACATGAAGCGCGCCTGGACCATGGCCGAGCGCGTGCAGGTGAGGCAGACCACCCTCGTAGCCCTGTACAAGACCAACAGCCGCTGCTGTGTCTCAGAGGATTCCAGCGGAGCTCCAAAGCCTTTTGGGCGGTCTCCTGCCATTGTGCCGGGGAAATTACAGGAGAGGTGTGAGGGGAAACCCTTTGCAAATAGCTAAGACGCGGATGCCACGTGTGAGGAAGCGATGCGGTTTATCTGCTTAGCGTCGTATGTGTAGTCTACCCTTCTCGCCCGCTCGAGAGCGCTTGAAATCAACAAGAGAAATGACAATGGAACCGTTGGACAGACGTGGCGTGGGGCTCCCGCGTCCACGCCAGGTCCGCCAATGGATATAGACGCGTCGTCTGGGAATCTCCAACAATATTGTTGTGGGAGATTCCAACAATATTCTTGAAGCGGCTTTTTAAACGAACTGATTTGAACATTATCGTCGTAGACAATTTAATCCAAATCCAAAAAATCTAGATTTTTAAGACATTCAATTAATAATTACCAGTATTTTCAAAGTAGATCATAGATGAAGTATTTTGAAATTACGGGTTGTCGCCTGTGTGGGCAAGCCTTTTCAAAAGACTGGTCTGTAGCACTCACCCGTCTGCACTCCGCTCCATATAATCTCTTCATCAGAATACAAAGTTCTATTTTGAATATTACATTAGATTACATATGTTGACATCTAACATGTTAGAATAACACCGACAACAGGATGTGCTTCTGCTTTTGCTGTTTGATTTTCAGTTTGACTTGTGCGCCAATCAATTATAACAGCTGTGAGGCAGGGGCACACCGGATGTCATACAAGTGCTAGTGGTTGTAAAATCTAGTCCCAGTGGCCGGATGTGGACTCGAGCCTCAGACCTGTTGGATCGCAGGAGCGCTCCTTATCCACTGGACCATTGGTCAACCGAATTGTTGTCGTGAGAAAATGATGATTATTTATATTTTTAGTGCACCAGTTATTCCAAAATCATTTATCGCTTCAGTGCTTTGTGCGACTGTATTACCGCACCGTGATTCACGACTTTCAAAATCCCGTTTTTCATTTTTTGGTCTGCAACGCAGCGGAGCAAGCGGTCATGGTGCTACGGGGAGGCCGCTACTCGCCTCTCATCGCCGGCCTGGTTGTGGCTGTCGGCCGCCGTGCACGCCGTGCCCGAGGCCTGCTGCGTGCAGCGCATCGGGCAGAGCTTCCTAGCTCGCGCTGCCGGCATGCGTGGGCCCGGCAGCTCGCCGACTCCCGTGATCGCGGAGGGCTGGCGAGATGAGGGTTGGGTGTGGGCTGCGAGGGACGTGCGGGCATGTTTGTGCAGCGCTGCAAGGGGCGCGGACTCCGCCTCCGAAATTTTGTGTCGCTGCGCAAGATCGCACAGGTGTGGCACTGCGCAGGCTCTATGTTTGTGGCGCGTGCGTTGCCGTGCAGTATATTGCCTGGGTGCAAGGCCGCGTGTCTCTTCCTCGCCATCGCCATGCGCCGTCCATGTAGCACCTTCCCTGCAGCACTGTCCCCGCAGCACCGTCCCCGCACGTTTTCCCAGGAGAGTTGCCACGGGTGCCACATCGCCAGCATGTACGATGATGCTGAGGACTCCCGCGCAGCATCAGTGTGGCATTCTTGGCTGCGTGTGGATGCCGGCGCAGCATCAGTGTGGCATTCGTGGCTGCGTGTGGATGCTGGCGCAGCATCAGTGTGGCATTCGTGGCTGCGTGTGGATGCTGGCGCAGCATCAGTGTGGCATTCGTGGCTGCGTGTGGATGCTGGCGGGTGCACTCTGCCACACCAATCAGGCGGGCGGGCGTGTCGGAGCAGATTCGGCGACTCTCGATGATCGGCCCGCGGACGTCATCCCGTGAAGCGAAGGACCTGCTGCTCATCTACAGGATGCTGTGGGACGTCTTGGACAAGCTCTTCCAAGCCGGCTTGCTGCAAATATCCAACACTGTCGGGAGCTCGTGCTCTGGGGTAGGAACGACACAGCACAGTCACTCCACGGTGCCCGTGCCCATCGCCGCAGCGGTGAACACTTTCATGGTGAAGATGCTCGTGGCTCGTAACAGCATATTCAGTAATCTCGACCGAACCATGAGGTGCCCTCTCCCAATCGACGCCCCCACAGCGTACATGTGGAAAACAACGCCTCCGCCGCCAGCGCACACATGGCAAGCAAGGCCCCCACAGCATACACGTGGCAAACAAGGCCCCCACAGCGCACACGTGGCATACACGGCGATTTTAGCACCAGCGCGCTCATGCTAATACGCGCTGGCATATGCCAGCAGCGCGCTCGTAGGGTAAGATAGATCCTTGGGATACGCGACATGGCCGGCGATTCCAAAGTAGTGTCAGAGGAGTTACTGCTGTTCCATGCAGCGCGCAGGCAATACAGCTGTGAAGTTACCTCACATACTTTTGTTTCGAGCTTGTGAAAGGCTGCAGCTCTGACACATAATAAGGATATTATTATTATCTGACGATGACAGATCACAGGAATACCATGGTCTGACGACACATAATAACAATATCATCGTCTGATGGCGACACATGACAGCAATACCATCGTCCGACAATTATGCACCGTCACATTTCGATGGTGTCGACCAAGTATTCAGATTCTCTAGGGCTTGGCAAATGGCGGATGGCAAATGGCGGATGCTGTTCTGATATTTATACTGCGGGTTTCTGAAGGCTCGAGAAGTGTGAAGATCCATAACCCCCGGTTGGTCTGTCCAGATTCAGACCCCTTCAGACCCCGTTGGGAACACTTTATGGGACGGATACCACTCGGATCCATTCGCGGCATCACTGAGGCATGCTCTATATTCCTGTGCCCAGTCTACTTGAGAGCTCGTGTAGAGCTTCTTGTTCATGGGCAGTCTGATATTTTGGGTGAATGGGATGTGCGGTCGACTACAGGGGGGCTGCGGCTCGCAGGGTGTGTGAGGCTCGGACCCGGATGACATTCTTGGGGTGGCTGGGGATTCTTGGGTCTGCGCCAGGTTTGGCGTGGAATTTTATGACTGCCGCGAGCACTGGGAGGAATTCCTGAACCCGGACGTGATGGCCGCCTTCGAGGCCGCCGGGGGAACGTACAGCGCGGACCCCCGGCGGGTTGGCGACTGGCACGCTCAGTGCGTGTGCGTGACGGACTTCTGGGAGCTGCTGCTGGAAGCACCGCTCCAGGAGCACCTCGCAGCTCTGGAGAACCCGCGCTGGGTATGCCAGTACCTGACCGACTGGGCAGGGATCAACTATTTGGCGGCCAACCAGAGGTGCTGCTTCCTCGGAGCCCACTGGGGGCCCACCCAGTTGAAGTGCATCCGCAGTGCTGAGGGTGGCCCTGGCATCTTACTGATGCTATCTAGCGTGGCTTATCTTATCTTATCCACGCCACCTGGCGCGGGTGGAGTCACCAGCTTGTCATCGGCATGTGTGTTTAGGGAGCTTGGTCGAATTTTCCATGCGCATAAGTGCACATAGCTCGAGGCCCCGTCCCTAAGCACAGATGTGGTCGAAGCTCGGCCTGCTATTTTCGAGGGCACGTGGACGAAGCTTGGTCCACTGCTTTTAGGGCACGTGGAAGAAGCTCGGCCCAGTGTTTCTGAATGTGCAGGAAGAGCACCTCGGCGCGCGCGAGAGGGCTTCCAGGGGCGCCGGGAGGGCGGAGGGACCTGCAGGGATCTACTCTGGGCTCTCGTTGCTGCTGGAGTCCTGTCGAATCCTGTCAGCAGCTACGAGGAGTTGGTGGTGGAAGCTGCTCGGCGCTTGCGTGTGGATGGGCTGGAGCTGGCGATGCCTGTGATACTGCACTCGAGACACTACGTGCAGAGCGATAAACGCAGATCTAGATTCAAGCTCTCCGACGAGATGAAGGAACTTGTTCCTACCTGGCATCCACACCGGTGATGCCTCGATTCAGTCGGTCAGCCTGCGTGTCTGTGGTGCCGAGCTGAAACCTGTTCATGCTGGCCGGCCTGTGGTGGGCCGGGCATAAACCTGAAGCATATGCAGGTTGCTCGCCCTCTCACCAAATCGCAATCTCGTCGTCTCTGCTGCAGCTTTCTGCACGTGGGATCAGATCGAAAGATGCAATCAATGATTCCCAACCAGTTCCGCCATCGGGGCTCAACATCGAGGCCCATCAGTGTTCCATATCATTGCGCGTCATTCAAGTGGGTCATTCTGGATCCACACCGCGGCCCTATGCAGAGGCATATCATCGCGGCTCAGTATCTAAAATCAACATCGAATCCCATCATCGAGGTCGAGTGACACGTCATGATCTCGAAGCCAGTCAATGGTTGTTGATACCTATATACTGTTACAGCAGAAGCCAGCCCTGGCATATGCTAGCCAAGTTTATCACAGGCCGGCCTATGCTCGAGATTAGGCCGACACGTGCTCGCTGGTTTTAGCACATTAGGCGCGCCAGTGCTAAAATCTGCTGGGATATGCTAGCGGCGCGCTCATGCAGTAGCAGATGTGCGATATCTGTTGTGTGCTTGCTGCGTAGATGTGCCCAACTTGGGGCGGGAGGGGAGGCGGCGGCCAGGTTTTCACCCATTGACTGGTGCGTACCTCTGAGCGTGGTCATCTCGTTGCGGCAGTGGCTGGGCCTGGTGCAGTCCATTGCAAAGCGGTGGGACTGCCCCGTGGCGTGCACCGTGGTGTGCCTGCAGGGGGCCTGCGAAACTCCCGTGGTGCTAGCACAGGTTGGGCGCCCGAACCCATTTCCACATTCCCAGTCCACTCGACACTGCCTTGCCACACCCTGCCACCTGGCTGGCCCTGCTGCCTCGGTGCATCAGCGCGGCGCCATGGTGCGTCACACGCATGTCAGTTGAATGAAGCACCCACAAATATGGAGCGCGCGTGACGGTCTGAGAGCAGGAAGCAGCTTACGGCGTGCGACTGGGGACGGGAAAGTGGCAGCTTGGGCAGGGCAGAGTGGAGCGGGAGGAGTACGGGGGGATTGCCGGCATGCTTCGGAACAAGAAACTGGTGGAGGCGCTGGCGAAGCTGCAGAACTCTGCCAAAAGGTGCGGCGGGGCGCCTGGGCTCAGCGCTGACGTGGTTGCAGAGATGCAGACTGGGGCGTGCGCCTTGATTGGTCCAGTGCAGGCAGTGTCCTTGCAGAGAAACTCATATGCGTGGCAACGCCCAGTTGCGTGCTTTGAGCTGCTGTGCAGCCAATGTCAATTGCATCCGCAGCGCTCAGGATCGCTCAAGATCGCTCAGGATCGCTCAGGATCGCTCAGGATCGCTCAAGATCGCTCAAGATTGCTCAGGATCGCTCAAGATCGCTCAAGAGCGCTCAGGATCGCTCAAGATCGCTCAGGATCGCTCAAGATCGCTCAGGATCGCTCAGGCGCTCAGGATCGCTCAGGATCGCTCAAGATCGCTCACGATCGCTCAAGAGCGCCACGATCGCTCAAGAGCTCACGATCGCTCAAGATTGCTCAAGATCGCTCAGGATCGCTCAGGAGCGCTCAAGATCGCTCAGGATCGCTCACGATCGCTCAAGATCGCTCAGGATCGCTCAGGATTGCTCAAGATCGCTCAAGAGCGCTCAAGATCGCTCAGGATCGCTCAGGATCGCTCAAGATCGCTCAGGATCGCTCAGGATCGCTCAAGATCGCTGCATGGCTTTCAACTCCCATATTTCATAGGCCAACTGACAAGTCGTACGGCAACCTGTAAGCCCCTTTGACCGTGTTTGAATATGTTGGGAGCACGTTCGAAGGAATTATCGTGCAAGCGACACTGGAGAGATTCTTGTGCTGGAGCATGAAGGCGAAGAACATTTGCGGGGGGATCCGCTGAGCCCGTCTTCAGTCACATCCACAGCGGCTGTCGAGCCGGATGACGTGGAACAGGATCAAGAAGTGGAGCTCCTGCTTCAGATAACTCTCTGTCATCCGACGGAGCATTGCACCTTGACCCCCGGGCGAGGTCCGCGGCGGCCCTCTCCAGTGTGGATGTCTGCTGCAGAGCACGCGAACATGGTGAGCAAGGCGGACATTGTCACGTCATATAGATGGGCTTACAGTACCAATGATCAAGCTTGGTTGCTGAGATCCCGGACCTCTGCTCTCAAGCAGCTGTCTATTACCTTCCGTGGAGTCGCTCCGACGAAAGCAAAGTTGGAGACTGCAGTACAGCATGCTCTGGACAGGGCTGCTCCGGGAAATAATGTTCGTGTCATGTCAGCTCTTCTTGACGAGCCTCTCGCTTTGCAATAGGTAGAATGTGCTATCTCACCCGCATATCCGATTATTCAACCAGCACATATACTACCTAGAAATGCGCACCGTGCAGAAACACAATCGCCAGCCCACGTCGCACACCGTAGTACAGTACACACAGAGATGCCGCACCATGACCTTGCCTGCACAGTGACTAGCTAGGCTATACAACAACTCGTCAATGGTATGCAATATAATGCTACCATCAAATTCTGAGCAGCAGAACTTTGGACTCTGCTGGTTCGCTTACACACTTACGATCATGAGATAACGTGTTCGTGTCAGGACCGATATTCGGCTTGACATGCCGCATCCATGTCGCCTCCCCGTGCCTCGTACACATTGGGGCATTCGAAATACAGTAATGGATTCGCACAACAGCATTCATCACGAATCTCCCGCCCCTAAAAAACGTACACGGTATACCATCCACATTACTGATATGCGCTCAATTATCCAAAGGTGCAAATTCGATATACAATTGATGCACTCAAAGTAACGGATGCGACTCTTCGGTGCCACCAAAATTCATGAATGTGCCTCAGCATGTCACAACAAGCTCTTGCGAGGCATTTGCAAATAACCTTTTAAGGTATTCAAGTTCCAATTAGTATATCTGATGAAAACTTCATCTTGTAATATGCAAAGGCAATACATCAAGATACAAGCAGCCATCAATATATCGATACTTTACGACTAGGCTGTGGCATAGGCTCTTTAAGTGGGCTTTTCGAGACGAATGCTATGCGCAAAATGACGGTGAACATGTTGCGTGGTAAGAAGAAATCGTGAATGCGCGATCTACTGAAATTTTTCTTACATCTACCAATATCTACCGAAAATTTTCGTTGGGAATCCCAGTGCAGGCCCCCACGTGATTCCAATGGGCTCACCTGCTTAGACTAGCACAGTGCATTATGACATGTGACGCCCGAGACCGAGTAACTGGTTCCAAAAACGATTATTAGGAGCTCCCGCGGAGCCACTGTGATAAAATTCATTTACAACATCATCCCAGAATTTCGGAAACGCGTCCTGTGAACTGCAAAATATTTTTCAAAAACCCATTCCATTATATTTTTTGCGTCGGGCAGGTGCTCTACATCGCAGCATGCTGAATAGTGAATACCGCCTTTTGCGTGTGCGGACGTTGCGTAAGGGAGCGATTCCCGGAAAGGAGATGAGCACGGGAAAACATATACCGATTGTAGATTCGTATAGAACTCCGATGGCCCCTGAGATTTTATTTGAAGTGCATTACAAAATAACACTTTTATTGTCAGTTGGGATTTTCCTTTTCCTTTCTTGAGTTCTTTTGCATGAACCGCTGCGTGGCGTGCGGCCGGATAGATCTTTCCGTTCCGAACGTCGTGCGAGGGATTTCAGGGTAAACGTGCAACTCCGTTCTCGCTTGAACTCCGCTTGAGCTGAAATTTTGTCAGTGTATTTTTCTAGTGGGATTATAAAATGTCTGAAAGCGCTGTGCGGGTGTCTTCGCCAGCGGGGCACGTATTATATCGTCAGGTGGAAGCAGCAGCGCATTTCTTGCCATTAGGGCTGCGGCGTTTTATTCGTTGTCCCAACGGATTTGCCGACGGCATGGTAAGTTTGGTGACCTTTTAAATGCCTTTTAATGTGCGACTTCAGGTTTATGCTCGCGTTGACACCCGTGCGACGGTGTTTATCGCAGTTTTTGTTTTCATGAGTTCCCACTGAATCTGACGGTGACAGCGAAGGATCCAAAAAAGGGCCTTCTTGCCCGAATGAACCTCGGTCAACGGTCATCGATTTTTTTTGCTTATTTACTTGCATCATACTCTTATAAACTCGTGCTTCACCGACCAGCGTGAATCGCCGATGCAGCGTTGTATGCCCCGTCCGTGGCGGGTAAAGCGTCGCGTATGTATGCCGGTGGAATCGCCCGGTGTGTATGTAAGTCGCGGTCCGTGTAATATCGGATGTCTCTGTTGCTTGGTGCATGCCAGTCGCTCTGTGGTAAGCCACAGTGTATACTTAAATACTCGTTTAAACTCGTTGACGCAGCCTTTTGGTACGGCCGTCTATGTGGGATGCCCTGCTCCCTCTCCAGCTCGGATTTGACTCCCGACCGTATCCCTGCGTGCGCCGAGTTGATGCGCACGTGTTGACGGTCAGCACGTGGTCATCAATTCAGCGTACGCAGATGAAAGAGCCACTGATCAAACAGACTTCCCATTTTTTTACTTTTTTTTATGTGGTGCCTGTATGAAACCGTTTCGCCACTTCACAGGTACGAGCTAAAGTATCTGCTGGCTGGCGCACGGATGCTCGCGGCGGGGGCCTAGGTCGAGCTGAGCTGCGAGTGCTCTTTCTTACTCACACAGTCAAAAGAAAAAAACATGCAGCACTAATTGTTTTGGTGTGGTAGTCTGGGGGAGCTTGCCTCCCTCTCAAGCTCGGGTTTGTTTCCCGACCGTGCCGCTCCACTGACTTGATGTTCACGTCAGCACGCGAGCACCAAGTCAGTGCACATGGTTAGGACTCGCCGGGGAAACAGTTAGCCATGTTGATATTCATGGCTTGTGAGGGTGTTTAGCTCGCTAGCGAACACGAGCCCAATGGAAGGGCGACACGGATGCATTATTCAACATTCAAGCATCACGGTATAGGGTTTCTCGAACATAATAGAAGCATATGCAGTGAGAAGCGCATTCATGAGTAGAACCTTAGGTCAAGATACAATCGTCATCGGTGCTGCTTGACAACTTTATTGCAGCCGTCTCAAGTAGAGAGTTCGTGTGAAATTTCGTGTTTGAAGCTCACTTTTAGGGTTCCTGACTTATGGCATAGTGAGCAACATCTGATTTCACGCATGCTTGCAAGCATACAGTTCATTCAAATTTTCTCATCGACCTTGCCTATAATAGTGTGTTGAATTTCAAAAATATTGGCTCGGAAATCGTTTGGGGGGTTTGACCCAAAGCCCAAATTTTGGCCTTCGGCCAAAGCCCACCCCCCTTCCCACCCCAAACGTTTTCCAACTTGGGTGGAAATTCAACACCCTATAACGATACTGAAGTAATCAGCGATAGATTATTAAGCCCCGATCATTTTAAACATATGTGCAGAATGTTTTTCTGCGTGTAACGATATAGCTTAAAGGATAAAGCAGTACGATATGCAATATAATCGGGTTAGTTCTCGCAAGATAGGGGAAGCAGATGGCTTGGGAGTGGGTCCAATCTTGGAGCATGATTTTGCATTTTGCCCCCCTAAAGAGCACATTCTGAACGTCTAGGGGGCTAATTCTAACCCCCTAGCAGTTTACCTCCCCTAAGAGTTCCCTTAAGTGTGTGTTTTTTCGGAAATCCTAGGTGGGTTAGACCCCCTCCCCAGTGAACACTTAACGCCTAGGGGAAGGAACCTCCCGCCTACCAGATTGGTGTGTCCGGAATTGGGGCCTCCCCCCCCCGAACAATGTTCGCCCCCTCATATGCAAATATTTGCTCAACTTTGCACTATCAACCTGCTCCATTTGGTTATGTAACCCACTGTCCCACTCCAAAACTTAGGAAACGAAAGACTATTGCCAAACGGTGAAAAATGTTTTCTAAAAAACGAAGCCTAACGGTGTATCGTATTGCATGGTTATGGTGCGCGCGAATATATATATGGGAAATATGATATATGCATGTTTGATAATGGGCTGTCGGAATCCTACGAATGGATGCCAGCCATAGATATGTACCAAAACTGTTTTTAGGTGCCACGCCGTCAGTGCTGCTTCGTTCGCGCTCCGATAATAAAACACCTAAGTTATTTGATTATTTCATCTTACGATCTTAGCTTGCCACACCTTGAGTTGTCAGTCAGCCTCGCAGTCTTTTGTGAGCCTGTATATATATATATTGCCCTCTTTACATATATATATATATATATATCACTGTCTCCATTATATTATTTGCTAGATATATAACTGTGCAGTGATCTAACTATGTAAGTTGTTAGACCCTAGGATAGGGGTTTCGGGATCAGAACGGTAAAGTGTGTCGTTATAAAAGCTAAGTCTACATAAAACCTGACTGAGTTTCGCACCTACGGGTGACGGTCACCCAGCTTACCGAAGGAGGTGACATGTGACAGTTGGTGGTCAAAGTGCCATATCCAGCACACCACCTAGGGTGGTGCTGAGATCTGGGCATCTAGGACCTAGCAGGCAGCCCTGACAGGCAGGCCCCTGACCCCTGACTCGATTCCGTCCAGAGGTAGAGACTGTGACAACTGTTTCACTGGTCAGTAGTTTAGTCTCCGACATGTGCCGCTCCGATCGTTCCGACCGAGCGAGGTTTTAGGTTTCAACTCTCAGTTATATTTCACACTTCAACTATATTCAGTTTATGTTTCTATCACTATATTCTGAGTTTATACATCGGAGATATACCCGCAGTATATCGGCAGGTCGTGGCCCCATCCACGCTAATTCCACGTATTTGGTTGGCTAAAACACCACCGCTTGAGTAGGTGGTGCGCCCCATGGGTGCGGTGTCGGTCTTAACCGCGGGAGGCCTGTAGTGTGATTTTGGGCGCTTGGTCGCGCATCACGGCTACTAACGGGCGACGCATTTCTTTGTTACGGTGAGGCCACTCTTCGGAGCCGATTGCCGGGATTTGATCACTCCGACACCGAGCAGAACGCGATACTAGTTGACGCCGACATGGACTTTTTCGCCTTCACAGTCTCGCGTATGGCCATCCTGAATTACAACATTTTGATCTCCGCTGATTTCGCGACCGACACGCACCCCGCCTAGCACACGCCTACTCTATAGGTCTTTTGAGAATGGAAACAAGAAACAAATCAACACGACGTAAGCTTTTGAAGGAGCCCGATTTGGACTCCTCTATCAGGCTCTCCGACGCGGTGCGCGACTCTCCGACAGGTTGTCATCGCGATCAAGTCCGAGATTTCTACGGCTGGATTGAGTTGCGACGTCTTTGACCTCGACAACCCTACCCTTGTGTCTATTACCCGAAGGTTGGGTGTGCCCAACTTAAGAGCCATTTAAGTTGGGCGCACCCAACTTACCCTTTGGTGGGATTATTGGGAGTTGTCGTTACCGGATTCTGGTTTTTATTAGCTCAAACTGACGGGGAGGATGTCCTCTTTTACACACACATCTACACTATTGAGTGATACAAGCTTATCCGTGAGCAATTTTGGGGAGTATGCGAGGGGGTAGGAAAAGTTGTAAAATTTCCAAGTGATTTTGGGGGTTCCCTACGCATGCTACTTCAACCGAGGTTTTGAGCTTCAAGATGACCTCGGATGAAACTTTTGACAAGACACTGCAGAAAGAGCAACTCAAGACCTTGACCTCATGGGTCTCCGAATTTTCAAAGGACCTTCGAGTGTCACGGGGAGTCCCTTATATTGCCCACGTTCTTAGGTATTGTGCACCCAACCTAAGGGAAATCCGGAATATTTCAGCACATACCCTACTGAAACGGCCTCATTATATCCCGTAATCTTGGATTATAGAGGTATAATGCATATCCATTGTTCAAAGGGAACATAGTAGCCCATGGCCTAGCCTTGCTTTGGCATTGTAAGTCCGATATTCGACGAGTTACAGTATTGACGTTTGAAATATGGTTCTTAGGTTGGGTGCACCCAACTTAGCTTCGGGTAATAGACACTTGGCGTCCAGCGGGCAATTAACGAGCTGCTCTACGACACGATCACCTACGTTGTCGGGGGTGATCCCCCCAGCTTTCACATTTTGGGAATGGACTTTGCGCCCTTTATGGTGGTGTCGCCAAGGCGTGATGAAGGTGGACAACTTCGAGGTCTTTGCAGTATTTTTTCCGCGACCGATCTCGCAGCTTCTTCAACCCATGATACGATGTTTATGTTTGCGTGTTGTTGTATGTCTCTTGGGGTGTGGCTTTCGCGCGTGCGGTTGGAACCGGCTCGCTTGGACACTCCGGACATTTTCGATATTTGAGTTGAGGGCTTTGGGCGTTGTTGAAGCCTTAATTTCAGTTCGAGGCAGCTTGTTTCTATTGGGATTGATGGTGCTTGGCGGCCTATTTGGCCTCCCAAGCCACCTTATCTAGTCTCGCGGCAAAATTTATCCTATTCGCTCCTTGCCCTAGGTGCTCCGGACATTTTCAGTTTTTGTTATGAGCACCTATTATGGCACGCGTTCGTAATTTATTACCTCTATGGCAAAGTTATTCGAGATTGGTGGTGCTTGCTCTTCTATTCTTTCACATCGCGCGACCATCTTAGCAGTTTTCAACTTGGTTCACGGGGCGGTTCGTTTTGGTTCCGATGTTTTTCGTTATTCTGATTGACCACTAGCGGGCAGTTGGAACCAGTAAGACGAACGTATTATAGGCAGTTTGAACCTCTCATTTCGCGACCCATGTTCCCAGACTAAACCGACAGGCAACTTTTATTTCGAATCATCAAATCAGGCGGCATCTGAGCTTGTTGTTGACCACTAGCTGGCAAAGCGAGCATTCTCACATAAGCTAAATGGACTTTCAAAGATGGCAGACCTTTTTCGCGAACCAACATTTGTAGAGTCCTAAGGGAGCCTTGTATCGACATCCTAATTCTCGAGTGTCCTAAGGGTTTAAGTTAGCCCCATCGAGGCAGGGTATGCGATAGCCCATGGCACGCTTCGGGATAAAACCTGACCCTGCCGATTAAGGTACGTACGTTCCACCTAGCTATGTTTTCCCTTGTTCTTTTTTGCACCCAGGTATTGATGGAAGCTTGTCATGTTTGTGTACGTGGCAGGTGAATGAAGTAACGGCTAGAGCAAATGACATAAAAGGCGAAGATTGAGTGATAGATTGGGAATTGAAGCATTTTTGCATGATATGTTTCACTAGTTGCATACAACCTGCATGAACGTCCTGAGGGTCGAGTTGACTGTCCTCCTGGAGTTGACGTCCTCCTTTTGGTTTGACGTTTGTGTAGATTGTATGTAATAGTGAATTTGGGATGCATGGTGCGTCCGAACATCTTTCCAACTTGTGTGTGTGTGTGTGAAATTGTCTTGTGTCCATGGTGTATCTGTAAATATATATGCCCAGGTTCCACCCCCCACATATAAGACTCAGTTTTTCAAAGCCCCCCGCCCCACGCCTCCCTTCGGTGGGGACTTAGGTTGAAAGCCCCTCCTCCCATTTGCCCATCGCATGAAGCCCTCGTCCAAAGCCCCCCCTCTCCGAAAAGTTTATGGGCCTAAGCGAGTGAAATTCAATGCCTTGGGATAATTTAACGCCTTGGAAGTATGGTTCCAAATGCTGAATCAACCGCGGTGAGTCGTCCCTCCATAGCATGACAACGAGGGGGAGAGGGAATGTACGTTCATGTGTGCTTCTACAATAGTGTGTGCACCTAGGGAGAAGGTGGTGTCGTTATTGTGTGCGTGTGTTGTACTATTGGTACTAGTGAGCGTTGTCCGGGGACGGGGCCCTACGGCAAATCGTAGAACATGCCCACTTTGGACAACGCTCATTACCAATAGTACTATGCGCACACCATAGCGACACCCCCTTCTCCCTAGGTGCACACACGACTCCAGCAGAGTAGTGGGAGCCCCCTTCGATCAATGGGGCACGAACCTCCCCCCGCTTTCTCAATTTCACGCAACCTAAGATCTAACAACAAGATGTGACAACAATCTCAGTTCCGTTAGAAAGTATCGACTCGTATGTGTCCCCTACACTGCTCACGTCCTATGCCGAAATGCGTGAGTCCTCGCGGTCGAGTACCGTTTGAGTTGACTCACTGCACAGTACGTTGTGGACAGCGTGTATGGTTGATCGCGAGTCTCATAGGCCCTCAACTATACGATGATTGTGTGCGGGAGTCGGAGCTTGACTTTCTCCCCCCTGGGTTTCGAGTGTGGCCTTGAGAGCAGAGTCCGGGCGCTTCGGGAACTCGCGTTGGTGGTGGTGGAGGAGGTGACGCCAACGCGGAGGATGGTTCCAAACGTTGAATCAACCACGGTGAATCGTCCCTCCATAGCATGACAACGAGGGGGAGAGGGAACGTGCATGTGTGCTTCTAAAGTAGTGTGTGCACCTAGGGAGAAGGGGGTGTCGTTATCGTGTGCGTGTGTTGTACTATTGGTACTAGTGAGCGTTGTCCGGGGACGGGGCCCTACGGCAATTCGTAGAACATGCCCACTTCGGACAACGCTCACTACCAATAGTACTATGCGCACACCATAGCGACACCCCCTTCTCCCTAGGTGCACACACGACTCCAGCAGAGTAGTGGGAGCCCCCTTCGATCAATGGGGCACGAACCTCCCCCCGCTTTATTAATTTCACGTAACCTAAGATCTAACAACAAGATGTGACAACAATCTCAGTTCCGTCAGAAAGTATCGACTCGTATGTGTCCCCTACACTGCTCACGTCCTATGCCGAAATGCGTGAGTCCTCGCGGTCGAGTACCGTTTGAGTTGACTCACTGCACAGTACGTTGTGGACAGCGTGTATGGTTGATCGCGAGTCTCATAGGCCCTCAATTATACGATGATTGTGTGCGGGAGTCGGAGCTTGACTTTCTCCCCCCTGGGTTTCGAGTGTGGCCTTGAGAGCAGAGTCCGTGCGCTTCGGGAACTCGCGTTGGTGGTGGTGGTGGAGGTGACGCCAACGCGGAGGATGGTTCCAAACGCCGAATCAACCACGGTGAATCGTCCCTCCATAACTTGACAACGAGGGGGAGAGGGAACGTGCATGTGTGCTTCTAAAGTAGTGTGTGCACCTAGGGAGATGAAGGGGGTGTCGTTATCGTGTGCGTGTGTTGTACTATTGGTACTAGTGAGCGTTGTCCGGGGACGGGGCCCTACGGCAATTCGTAGAACATGCCCACTTTGGACAACGCTCACTACCAATAGTACTATGCGCACACCATAGCGACACCCCCTTCTCCCTAGGTGCACACACGACTCCAGCAGAGTAGTGGGAGCCCCCTTCGATCAATGGGGCACGAACCTCCCCCCGCTTTATTAATTTCACGTAACCTAAGATCTAACAACAAGATGTGACAACAATCTCAGTTCCGTTAGAAAGTATCGACTCGTATGTGTCCCCTACACTGCTCACGTCCTATGCCGAAATGCGTGAGTCCTCGCGGTCGAGTACCGTTTGAGTTGACTCACTGCACAGTACGTTGTGGACAGCGTGTATGGTTGATCGCGAGTCTCATAGGCCCTCAACTATACGATGATTGTGTGCGGGAGTCGGAGCTTGACTTTCTCCCCCCTGGGTTTCGAGTGTGGCCTTGAGAGCAGAGTCCGGGCGCTTCGGGAACTCGCGTTGGTGGTGGTGGAGGAGGTGACGCCAACGCGGAGGATGGTTCCAAACGTTGAATCAACCACGGTGAATCGTCCCTCCATAGCATGACAACGAGGGGGAGAGGGAACGTGCATGTGTGCTTCTAAAGTAGTGTGTGCACCTAGGGAGAAGGGGGTGTCGTTATCGTGTGCGTGTGTTGTACTATTGGTACTAGTGAGCGTTGTCCGGGGACGGGGCCCTACGGCAATTCGTAGAACATGCCCACTTCGGACAACGCTCACTACCAATAGTACTATGCGCACACCATAGCGACACCCCCTTCTCCCTAGGTGCACACACGACTCCAGCAGAGTAGTGGGAGCCCCCTTCGATCAATGGGGCACGAACCTCCCCCCGCTTTATTAATTTCACGTAACCTAAGATCTAACAACAAGATGTGACAACAATCTCAGTTCCGTTAGAAAGTATCGACTCGTATGTGTCCCCTACACTGCTCACGTCCTATGCCGAAATGCGTGAGTCCTCGCGGTCGAGTACCGTTTGAGTTGACTCACTGCACAGTACGTTGTGGACAGCGTGTATGGTTGATCGCGAGTCTCATAGGCCCTCAACTATACGATGATTGTGTGCGGGAGTCGGAGCTTGACTTTCTCCCCCCTGGGTTTCGAGTGTGGCCTTGAGAGCAGAGTCCGGGCGCTTCGGGAACTCGCGTTGGTGGTGGTGGAGGAGGTGACGCCAACGCGGAGGATGGTTCCAAACGCTGAATCAACCACGGTGAATCGTCCCTCCATAACTTGACAACGAGGGGGAGAGGGAACGTGCATGTGTGCTTCTAAAGTAGTGTGTGCACCTAGGGAGAAGGGGATGTTGTTATCGTGTGCGTGTTGCACTATTGGTACTAGTGAGCGTTGTCCGGGGACGGGGCCCTACGGCAATTCGTAGAACATGCCCACCTCGGACAACGCTCACTACCGCTCCGGAGACGGTGCCCAACGCGACGGGCAATGGTGTTGGTGAAGCCGCAGCCGCGGTACCCCCTTCGATCAATGAGGCACGTGCCTTCCACTGTGTGATCAACTTCATTACCCTAGATCTTTCAACAAGATCTAACACCACGTTCTATCCACCATTTCTTTAAAACTATCGACTCGTATGTGTCCCCTACACTGCTCACGTCCTATGCCGAAATGCGTGAGTCCTCGCGGTCGAGTACCGTTTGAGTTGACTCACTGCACATTACGTTCTGGACAGCGTGTATGGTTGATCGCGAGTCGCTGAATGAAGAAAGAAAAAGAAAAAGGAAAACCTGTCCAAGGTGCAGGGTTTCCGGCCCCCCCGGCCTTCCCTCTTTCTTTCCCTAGTCTATTTCTCCCTGGATTTCATGTCCCGGTCCTGGCTGGTTCCTTCTCAATCATCATTTCTCATCTCTGCGTGTGTGCACCCTCCAAGCACGTGTTCTGGCTTCACTAGGCATCCCTTGGCGTAGACTGCCCACGCATGTATGTGTGCGGAAGTGCGTGCTTGACTTTCTCCCCCCTTGGGTGTCAAGGGTGGCCTTGAGCGCAGGGTCCGGGCGCTCAAGGATTTGGCGCTGGCGATGGTGGAGGAGGTGCCGCCAACGCGGATGTGCCACCTGGAGTTTCAGCCACGGTGAGTCCTCCATAACGCTCCCATACAGCGAGGGCCCTGCACACGGCGACCACAACGCCGCCTCGCCCCCCCCCCGCCCCCCTGATTCCCTTCCCTCATCGTAGTTAATTAGTGTTTCGATGGCTGTGTGCACCGAGGTCGGGGAAGTTGTCGGCCGTGTGCACCGAGGGAGCACATGCTGTGTGGGGGACGGAAGAAGTGTTGCTAACGTGTACAGGCACTAGGTAGTCGGCGCTCTCCGCTACGGGCCCTACGGCAATTCGTAGATCATGCCCTCGGTTAGCGCCGACTACCTATAGTGCCCGTACACGTTATTATTTAAGGAAAATTTAAGGATATTTAAGGGAAATACTTTAAGGTTATTTAAGGGTATTTAAGGAAAATACCTACAGACGTGCAAGCTTCCGTACAGGGAAATTCGGCCATATTTTCCGAAAATATGTGGAGCGGAGGCGCCCAAAGAAAGCCAGAGGCAGGGTTGCAATAAAATGAACACCTGCCTCCACGCGAGCGCATTCACCAAGTGCTATTGCACAACGGTGTGGCAAGCGTCGCAATCTTTACTAGGTTGAGGAAACATATGAACAGTTTTTGCGTGTATTGAGTGCATACAGTGCAGAGGGCGCTGTGACTGCACCCCACAACAAAGCGGTTCTTGGGACTGCGCCCGCCAGTCCTCGGGTTGGTCGCCCATCTGCTGTTCAACGCCAGCTCCGATGTGGGATAACGGGGCAACATGTTGGGTGTGCATCTGGAAAAGTGGCACGAGTAACTATGTCGATATTTTTCACGATGTGGACACAATCGGAAATTAACCGCAAGTGATGTTCACGTGCAACACATTTACGGGGAATATCGTGGTTACAGAATTAACGGGGGTTATACCCAATTGGAAAGTTTCCACGCAAGTTACCAAATCGGATAAATATCGCAAGTGGTTTTCACAATCGGTAAAGTTACAGGGAAGTTGCACAATCGGAAAAGTTACACTAAGTTATGTAATCGGTAAAGTTACACAGAAGTTACCAAATCGGATAAATATCGCAAGTGGTTTACACAATCGGTAAAGTTACAGGGAAGTTGCACAATCGGAGAAGTTCCACTAAGTTATATAATCGGTAAAGTTACACGGAAGTTACCAAATCGGGTAAATATCGCAAGTGATGTGCACAATCGGTAAAGTTACCGGAAAGCTCTACACACAAGAAAGTTACTCACGGTGTTACCATATCTTATATATATACATATATTATGCCGACTGTAAGGCTACACTACACTTCTTAAGCAGACTCGAGTCATTCTCCTCGTACAAACGAAGCCTCTATCGTTCTCTACTGTACACTCCAGGTGACGTTATCATATTGCAACCACACCTGTGCAACCACACCCACCACAAACAATTATTATCCCCAGTTCCCCACGTGGCCTTAAAATTAATTGGCACACAAACTAACACAGGCTAGAGGCCCGCTGTGGCCTCGGGGGCGCGCTGTGGCCACGGGGGCGCGCTGTGGCCTCGGGGGCGCGCTGTGGCCTCGGGGGCGCGCTGTGGCCTCGGGGGCCTTGGCCTCGAGAACATTGCCCTCCGGGGCATTGGCCTTGGGGGCCTTGGCCTCGGTGGCCTCGGCCTTGCGGGCCTTGGGGGCCTTGGCCTCGGGGGGCCTTGGCTTTTGGGGACGTGGTCTTGGGGGAAGCAGCCTTGGGGGCGTGGGCCTTGGGGGCGTTGGCCTCGGGGCCCTTGGCCTTGGGGCGCTAGCATGTGGGGCGTTGGCTTGAGGGCGTTGGCCTTGGGGGCGTTGTCGTGGGGGGCGTTGGCCGGAGGGCGCTAGCCTCGGGGGCGCTGGCCTTGGCCTTGGGCGCGGTGGCTGGGGGGCGCTGGCCAGGAACGCTGGCTTGGGGGGCGTTGGCAGGGGGGCTGGATGAGATGACTGTTACCAAAGTTTGAGCATAATACAGTTCGATCATTCCGTTAAAAGGCATCGATCTCAACCCTCGAGTTCAGGAGATACACTCGTGCGTGTATCTTGATCGTCGAGGGACTGTATGCATGCTTATGGTAAACTTAATATTTTACGAGGTTTTTTATCGACTTCGCCACGTGTTAGGTTCGACTGCTCCGTCACCATGTACGTGGTGGGTGCAATCTCAACCCTCGAACTTAATACACCCCACGACCACGTCGTGGAACGCTAAGCATCGAGGGACCTTGACTCGTGTCGTGTCAAAAATAGTAAAGCAAGAAGAGCAAGCACCCACCACAAAGTTTTGGTTCGATCGTTCCGTTAAAAGGCATCGATCTCAACCCTCGAGCACTCAACCACGGAGGCGTCGAGGGATCTTTAAACTTTTCAGTGATGGGTGCGTCACACTCCTCACAAGCAGTAAAAAAATATTTGGGGGAAACTGCCGGGTTATGAGGGTGAGAGAAGGGAGGGGGACTGCTATGTTCAAGCTGGAAAAAATGAGCATAAACTACATAAACTACGGGGCGCTGGTCTCGGCCTAGGGGGCGTTGGCCTTGGGCGTGTCGGTTTATGAATTAGATGACTGTTACCACGGTTTGAGCATGATACAGTTCGATCGTTCCGTTAAAAGGCATCGATCTCAACCCTCGAGTTCAGGAGATACACTCTTGAGTGTATCTTGAGCGTCGAGGGACTGTATGCATGCTTATGGCAAACTTGATATTTTACGAGTTTTTTTATTGACTTCGCCACGTGTTAGGTTCGACTGCTCCGTCACCATGTACGTGGTGGGTGCAATCTCAACCCTCGAACTTAATACACCCCACGACCACGTCGTGGAACGCTAAGCATCGAGGGACCTTGACTCGTGTCGTGTCAAAAATAGTAAAGCAAGAAGAGCAAGCACCCACCACAAAGTTTTGGTTCGATCGTTCCGTTAACAGGCATCGATCTCAACCCTCGAGCACTCAGCTACGGAGGCGTCGAGGGACCTTTAAACTTTTCAGTGATGGGTGCGTCACACTCCTCACAAGCAGTAAATAACTAACTAATTGGGGAAAACTGCCGGGTTATGAGGGTGAGAGAAGGGAGGGGGACTCAAGGTGAAAAAACGAACTTAAACTACTAGTTTAGGGGGTTGAAATAAGGGGGAAACGTGTCATTATTCCCGGTGAAATAATAAAGGGCAAAAACTGCCGGGTTTTCGCCGTAAAAAACGAACATAAACTATAGGTTTACAAGGTTGGAATATGAGGGGAAAGTGTCGATATTTCAGGTGAAATAAACGGGCAAAAACTGCCAATATTTTAAGTGAAGTATGGAACAAAAAACCGATGTTTTTAGGTAAGCATAACAAGGTAAAAGCTTTAAGCGAGAGGCGCCCTTGCAACATTCTAAAAACACGTTATTAAGGGCATAAGTTGCCAGTTCTTGGGGGTGAAAAAATGGGTGAAATTAATAAGGGGTGAAATAAAGGGTGTGAAATGCCCGTTTGTGGGTTACACGGATAAATAAAGCGGCACAAACAGTTGTTTTTTCAAGTGAAATAAAAGTCACGGCCGGTTGGGTTTTAGGGGTGAAAGATCTAAGAGGACTTTGACACAGACCGATGTTTTTAGGCAAGAATAAGTAGGCAAAAACTGCCAACTATATGGGACAAATGACACGGCACTGGGACTTTTGCACATATTTCACATGCGCGGTGAATAAAATATTTTCAGTCTTAACAAAACACCCGGAGCACAACACATAATTTAACACACCACAAGGAAGGCAATGTGAACTGACTAGTTACTGTTCATGAATCTAGTCTAGTAGATACTAGTTCTATGAGTCCACACAAGATCTTGAACGTACCTTAGATAACTGATTTCTAAAGTTATGATATGCGTTTTCCTTCAAAATTACTTCCAGGGTCATCCACCTGCCACCTACACAAAAATAACAAATCCTGAGAAACAAATCCAAAGAAAATCCATGCACAAATAAATTGATCATTAAAAAAATATGGGAAAGCAAAGCAAGATGGAACATACCTTAGGTCGGCAGGGTTGGGTTTCAACCCAAAGCGTGCCGTAGGCTAACGCTTGCCCTGCCCATTTTGGGATGTGTAATTGCCTGCTTTGAACAGCTGGCACTTCCCAGTTACCCAGTGGCAAGCGAAAAGCAAGAAATGTTCGGCATCATTCAAGTGGCTGACTGCAGGAGCTGCACCTGTCGCGATCTTCTGCGAGATACTTGATCTAGCCTCTATAGTCAATCCGTTATCTAGCATTCCATACATGAAAAGCATCGCAAAGTGAAAACAAGCTACACAAAAAAAGGTATTCACTCAAACAAGTTCCTGGTGTTTCCACACCACCAGAGCCCGACAAGCGGGGTGGTAACCAGGATCGGCGCGTTGGAAACTTTTATACCGCCTCCTCGCCAAGAGCCATAGGGCGGTTTGCATTTTGAGCGTGCATACATACAACAAATTGTGTTCATAAAATACACAATCAACAACGAAAAACCCCCCACACCCCAAGCCATGCATAAACGCAAACAAAAATTCAACTGTTCAAAAATATCGCACTGTGAGGTCGGCATCGCGATGCCGACCTCCAACTCCCAGAATACCACGAAGCAGCCAAATCGCCGCCATAGGTACAATACATTGAGGTCGAATATTGGTGCAGAGTGGTCTAGAGCTCCGGCAGTAGCGCGCAAGGCATCAGTCGCAATCAGCGGGTTCTAAGAGCGAACTCCTTAGTGCTCAAGAACAGCTACGTAAGGGCGTAAAGGAGCGTCGTGGATAGGAGCTTTAATTTCGTGTTTAAACATACAAGCATAAAAAATAAATTGAAGCGAACGCACCTTAAATCGAAGGGGTTGGGTTTCATCCCAAGGCGTGCCAGTGGCTACGCACTACCCCCTCTGTTAAGTCGGCATCGCGATGCCGACCTTCAACTTGTTCACAAAGCAACACACACCCTGCAAGTAGCAAAATTCCGTTAAAGATTAGGCTTCTTATCGGTGCAGAAAAGGCGAGGTGAGGTGAGGTTAACTTTAGAAGAGCCAAAACAAGAGAACCGATGAATTCGTTCGGACAGGTGTCCGAAGGCCTGTCCGAAGGGTTAGGGTAGGAGCCTAGAATGAGCATAGATATATTAAGAACAAGGAGGCGGGATAAACTAAATTAAGTTCATAGAGGGCTCACCTTTTTTCATACAAAGCGTCGCGACTTACATCATACTGATGCACAAATGTCCCAACCCAAACCCAAAACCGTTCGGATAGGTGTCCGAAGGCCTAAGACTAATAATTCCTAACATCGATACCACACTCCTCAAGAATAACTCTTACGTGTGCACGACTGAACACGGCAACTAAACCGCTGAAATCGGGTTTTAAAAACTCTCAACAAGCGAGATTGTTGGAAAAAATTGCGAGATCACGCACGGTGTCGCCATAACGAGATGCCTCGCTCAATATTCTCCGTAACGAAGAACCCAAAAAAATAGTTCGTTTCACACAAGCAACCTGGAAAATAAAGTCAACAGTGGTTAGCGTGAAACCAGCAAAAGCAAAAGCAAATTCTCTGTGCAGCAGTCGCGGCAGGAGGGCTCTGCGCCCTGTATTTCAGGTTTCTCTTGTCGCACTCAACGAACGCTGTGGTGTGTTGACTTTGAAAGTGTTGAAAACATTTTGATTTCCCTTCGCCACGTCATCGTCATGCCATCAGGTGTGAAATGGGACAGTAGGGGACACGGGATTGTCACTGTATGCAGTACTGTACAGTATAGATTTGTGTCGGAATCACGAATTGAACGACCGATGTCTTACTCGGATTTTAATCGGCAGAATTATACCACTCAAGGTATGTCGTCTCCGATTTCTGTCATCCTAATTACACTGTTGGAACATTCTCGTATCTATACAAGTACTGCTACTTGATACTGGTGCAGCATTTTTATAGAATACGCACTGTGTCACAAGACCGGAAATTAATCGCTCAAGTGACACTAATGAAAAAATTATGACGGGAATCGAAGTCGATTTCATACCCAATTGTTGCACTCCTACGTAAAATTCCGATACGCTCACGTATGGCGAAGGCGTGATTCTCATCGAAATCACGGCTTGAATGACCAATGTCTCATTTGGATATTAATCGATACAAATTATACCACTGAAATTATACCAAACACAGCAACAGTTAAAATTTTCATTACAGAGTTACAGTATTTCAAAATTTACGAATGGAATCGCAACTGGCCGCGGTCGATGAATGTCACGGTTCCAAAAGTTCCATGGGACGTGGCATCGCGAAATGATCGCATATCATGACATGGACAGGATGATATCAAAATTGCCCACACCCACGTTTTTCACGACCACGCAACACTGTATTCAAATGTTACAATATAATTCCACGTCGTGTCACGATCGGTCGCTGGGCGATTAATAACACCGCCCGATTTGATCTCGACTAAATCGCCCAATCGAAAACCCAGATGTGGGCTGCTGTGGGATAACGTTGGGTGTGGGCTGCTGGGTCATCTCCAGCGTGGGCTACAAGGGCAGCCCCGGCATTGGCCGTTGGGGCAGGTTTGGCGTGGGCTGCTGAGGCAGCTCTAGCGTGGACTGACAGGGCAGCAGCCCACGCTAGCACGGGCGTGGATAGCACGGGCGTGGACTGCAGGGTTAGCTTCGGCGTGGGCTGCTAGGGTAGCGCCGGCGTGGGTTGACGGGGGTGGCTCCGGCGTTGGCCGTTGGAGCAGCTCTGGTGTGGGCTGCTATATATGGCAGCTCCGGCGTGGGCTACTGGGGCAGCTATGGTGTGGGCTATCAGTGCAGCTCCGGCGCGGGCTTTTGGGGCAGCTCCTAGGCTGATGAGACTCTGTTCACCCCGTGATGAAGCGACGAGCAGCGCGTGAGGGTGTGAGGTTGTCGACACCTTATTCACCCTGTGATGAAACAACGACCGAACAACGACGTGAAATCAAAGTATCCCTATATACCTATAGAATATAGTATATATATGCATTCAAACAAAGCGGTTCTTGGGCCCGCGCCCGCCAGTTCTCGGGTTGGTCGCCTATATGCTGTTCAACAAAAAGAAGTGCAACCACAAAAGACGATACTTAAAAACGTCACAAGTTGGGATTGCACCAACTGTGGTGCCAAAGGCACGATCTGTGACCATCTAGTGCTAGCCCTAGAGCCTTGTGCTGGTAGATCAAAACAGCAGCCAAGCTAGATCTAAAGGATTCACACACAACAATATTTAGGAGTTCCGTCGTCAGGAATCCGCGGCTCTGTTTTTTGCCTGCCATACCAACTCAACCCAGAAGACTCTAGACTTTTTGTGCATTCAAACAAAGCGGTTCTTGGGACCGCGCCCGCCAGTTCTCGGGTTGGTCGCCCATATGCTGCTCAGGAAAGAAGTGCACACACAAAAGATGATTAGTAAACGCCACGGGTTGGCATTGCACCAACTGTTGTGCCAAAGGCACGATCCGTGACCATTGAGTGCTAGCCCTATAGTTGTGCCTTAGAAGTTGTGCATCAACCTAGAAAGCATGTGAAGCTGTGAATCAACCTAGTGAAGACATTCCAAAAAGAGATTTTCTCTCACTCACTCAAAAGCATAGAAAGCTATTTGTAATGAAATGCTATGCAAGTATGACTGTTGGCAATGCGAGGCTAAGAGCGACAAAAATGCATTCAAACAAAGCGGTTCTTGGGACCGTGCCCGCCAGTTCTCGGGTTGGTCGCCCATATGCTGTTCAACAAAAGAAATGCACACACACAAGACGATTAGTAAACGCCACGGGTTGGGATTGCACCAACTGTTGTGCCAAAGGCACGATCCATGACCATCGAATACTAGCCCTGGAGCCTTCGTTGGGGCGGTGTGCATTTTCAGGGTACACTGGTCTTGCACTTAAAACACAAACCTTCGAAGCGAATCCTAACTACGCAGACGCACCTACTAACACACGCAAGGTGTGCGAGGATCCCTAAGTGGAATATGCGTGTGGGTGCCCTGTGAGTGCCTTTATGCACACGCAACCCAAGGGGAAAGGCCACTCCGATTTCCCCCAAGTTGAAAGCACTTCGTTATCCAAGGAGCTTCCCTGCACAAGCACAAGACGATAGTTAAAAACGTCGCGGGTTGGAATTGCACCAACTGTTGTGCCAGAGGCACGATCCGTGACCACTGAAGTGATAGCGAAATGGGAAATGGCCACTCCGATCTTCCCCAACTTGAAAGCACTTATCCAAGGAGCTTCCCTACACAAGCAAAAGACGATAGTTAAAAACGTCACGGGTTAGAATTGCACCAACTGTTGTGCCACAGGCACGGTCCGTGACCACTGAAGAGATAGCGATATCTCAAAGTTGCAGTCCATTGTTCCTGTATCCAAACCCACTTTCAAATTTTGCCATTTTTTCAATAAACAAAAAGGAATGTAACACCACATTCACCATGCATAACACAACAAGAAAACTAACCCCAAAATCGTCAATTTTGGCACGTTGAGAGTCTCAACGTGCAAAAATTGACGATTTTGGGATAAAATTTTAGCTAGAAGTCATTAAGACAGGTTTCTATGAATCAAACATACGAAAATAACAAATAAAGATACAATTTTGAGGTTAGCACCGCTGGATTAACCCCCCCTATCCGCAACAACCCAAACCAGGTGACACGAGCTCCCACACGATGTGATTCCAAACATCAATCGTCTCCAACAAGTGCGCTAGAACTTCAAACACGCTGTCCTGTGGGCAACTGTCGAAGATCATAATGCTCAACCGCTAATATAACTCCACGCATCACCCTAACTATTGTAACAGCAGTAACAAATAATTAGCTCTTCAGTCCACTTGTGAGGTACTCAAAAAGTGTACTTCAGAACACGTAGATGCCTATCACGCACACACGCCGCGAACAATAATTCGTTATCCAACATAAATGCGCGGAGGCGCCCTACTCTCCAAATTACCTTTCATACACACTTAGCATTTGACCTTGTTGCAGCCTCGCTTCTCTCACCGTTGACCAAATATCCAACAAACTGAGCGAATCGGAACGATTCGAAACGCGCGTTTTCACTCAAGAAAAACTGGAAACAGCTAAACGAATATTTTATCACATTGGAAAAAACACGCACTGAAAGAATTTCAAACTACTGCAGACGCTGCAATTTTCCCGTGAGGTCCGCGAGCTGTGTCGCGAGCTGTGATGTGAGCTTGCATGAGAAGTTCGCAGTTTTCAAATCTGCAACGAGCTGGCATGGCATGGCATTTTGGCATGGCATGGCATGCCGATTTCATATTTATACACAGCTCGCGACTGGTATCCGCCGAGATGCATTCTCCATCACGATCGGAACACGCTTGAACACAACAATTGCGATCCACGGTCTCCGTTTCATGAACGCTCAGAGGCGTAATTAGATCGCGAATCACGACCTGTCGCATACGGAACGCGAGCGCTCATCTTCAGGGTAGATCTGCGAACGGCTGGTTTCGCGATCAGAACACCTTTTGATTTTCCAGATGG
>LGRX02003165.1:0-65090 GCA_001247695.2 Cymbomonas tetramitiformis
TTATCGACCTGTAGTCGATAACCAAGCGCAACTCCTTAGGGTTGCTCGGCTTCGGCACCATAAGTACCGGACAACCCCAGGGAGACGCTGATGGACGGATGTACCCCTTGGCCAACAGCTCGTCAAGTTGTGCACGAAGTTGCCGAAGCTCCTCTTGCGACAACTTGTAGTTACGCCGATGTAGCGGCTGCCCACTCCAATCGGATCGCAAGCGAATGTTGTTCTTGTAGTCGCGGCTTTGGACGGAGTCAGGCAGCTCCGTACATATGACGTCCCTGAACTCCTCCTCAAGGTCGCGCAGCTGTTGCCATATCTCCGGGGACACTGTCTCGTCAATCTCGTCCGGCTCCTCCGCTTCCATGGCATGGGGCTTGGGCGGCGGTGACGGTGGTTCCTCGGCCACTGGAGCGGCCTGCTCTTGAGATAAACCTTCAGTATGGGGCTTCTCGTCGCTCCAGCGCACACGCTTGCGTCGCGGCCGACGTTCGCGGAGTAAGCGCCTTCCCTGCTCCAGCGCGGCTGCGGCTTCGGCGTGCCAGGTGGGTGGTTTCCCTTGCGCGTGGTCGTCGATTGCTTGGGCACGTACGTGCTCAGGTAATAAAGCAAATGCTCCCAAAGCTTCGCGCTTGCTCTGGAAGAACCCCAGATGTAGGTTGTTGGATGGCGCATTGTCCGCCGGGGGGCCAACAGCACCCTCCAGCGCGACCACGTCAAAGTTTTGTGGACGGGTGGACTCCACTGTTGCGTACACCTTATCCAAGTGGTCCTCGTCACTGGTGCCTGGGCTGGGCCGCACAGATTCCCGGAGGAGTAGAGCGTCCTCGGCTTCGGAGTCAGTGTCTGACGCGGACATCAGCGCGGGCGCGTCCGTCTCACCCAGATCCGCTTGGGAGGAGTCCATGGCGCCCGCGACTTGGGCGTCTTGCTGCTCAGAACTAGGCGTGGCGCGACGCTCGGACGAAGCGTCCATGGGCTTGGCGTTGGTCTCGGCGTCGGTCTCCTCGTTACAGGCGACCGCCCCGAAGGTGCCGTCGGGTGCTAGGTACACCACGAAGGCACACTCATCCTTAGATTGGAGGGCTCGAAGGTCCTTGCGTACCCTTTTGGGGTCCAACAAGACTCCTTGTACCAGCGCCATGGCCTTATCCTTGGGTCTTGAAGGGTCTGGCGTTCCCGGAGAGCAGCCTGTAATGACCACTCTCTTGCTTCCAGAACCAAACCGGATGGAACCCCATCGGGAGTAATCCAGGGTGACTGGGGAGTGGGAGGCTAGCCAAGGTCCTCCAAGGATAATATCCACGCAAAGATCAATGGGCATCACTCTGAGCTCCAATTGCTTGACGTACAACCCCTTGGTGGTCTCTGCTTGCAGTCGAGGACGGACGCACGTGTTGACATCGTACGACGCGCCGTCGGCTACTCGCACTCGCATGGGGTTTTCGTGAGGTCGAGGCGTCAGGGAGGGAATGCTGCGTACAGTCTTGTCCGAGATAATGTTGGTGGAGCACCCACTGTCCACCAGCACCTTTACGCGACGACCGTTCACGTACGCCCAGAACAACAACAAGGTGGGGGCCTTGGAATTGTTGATCTGTCGAGGTGGCGCTCGCGATGTTGATACAGCCGCCAAGAGATCACTCCAGCCAGGGCTCATGTCCCCACTGTCGATGATGCTGTTGAGCTGGCATACGAAGGGGTCGTCCTTGGCATGAGGGTCGCCTAGGTCAGGAGGGTCGTCCATGTCAGAGTCCCATGGTAACTCGTAGGTGCCTGCATCGGCCAAGAGCCCTTGGGCGGTGGCTGTCTGCACCAGGTCCCTGGGTGGGTGATCAGGTGGGTACAAGGCCACTTGGATGACCTTGTCCTTCGCTGCTCGCGCCATATCATTCGTCGCCAAGTCACTT
The DNA here is from genome assembly GCA_001247695.2 of Cymbomonas tetramitiformis. Lineage (NCBI taxonomy): Eukaryota > Viridiplantae > Chlorophyta > Pyramimonadophyceae > Pyramimonadales > Pyramimonadaceae > Cymbomonas > Cymbomonas tetramitiformis. Next base: position 1,905 of record LGRX02003165.1, read on the forward strand.
GCGTACTGGAGGAGTCCGTCTTCTACTTCCTCTTGCGCTTGTTCCTTGGCTAAGATGTGCAGTAGCTCTTCGTCCATAGGAGAGTCCCGCTCCAAATATGGGAGGCCACTGGCATAATCCCGCTTAAGCTTCTCTCGTTGGCGAACCTTCTCCAGCCCACTGAGCCACCTCCTCCTTGGTGCTCCCTCAGCTCGAGCTGCATGGGTCGGTGACAGCCATGGTCGGGGGCGGTCACTCCGTGCGGTTGAGGTTGCCTCGACAGTCGTGCTGTCGTTAGGTGAGGGCGTACGAGGTCGACGCCCAAGCTGGATGTCTTGACGTCGTCGTCGGTATTCTTGCAGCCTTTTAAGTTTGTTAAGGGCTGCGGGTAAGGGTGATCGAGCTCGAGCTTCTCGCTTGTTGGCGGTGACCGCGTTGTGCGTTGGTGACCGCGTGGGTCCTCGGCTGCGTCGATGCCCGGCTCTCCAAAGCGGTGGGCTCGTGCTCCGCGGAGGTGTACGGGGCGGTGCAAGGTCCGTTTCTAGAGCCTTGATGGAGGACCTCAAGCCCCGTGTGCCCACTTTGGAGCGTAAAGCACTCGTCCCTTGCCCTCGGACAGCTCGAAATTGCCAACCTTGCAATGGTTGGCCCGTTGGCTCCAAGTGCACGCGGTAGCTCTCGGTCACCTTCAGGGTACGTCGGTGCCGCTTCTCAACGTGCTGGGAGTCGTCTGAGAGGTCCTCGCTCGTACACACTGGAGACTTGGCTTCCTTGCGAAGGCGAGCTTCGACCACTTGACGCTCCGGCGCGGGAGGAGGGCTAGTCATCGCCCGCGAGGGTAGCATGTTGAGCTCATCGGAGTCTAGGTATCCTGTGCAAGGAGCACTCCGCCTTTGACGTCGACGGGCTCTTCTCCACTTCTCCCGCAACTGCTGCTCCGAGAGGTAGGAGGGGGACTCGTCGCGGGGATGTGGGGTTCCACAGCCCGAGCTCATTGGGACTTGGAGGGTACTCCGAGCTCGAGGGAGTCCTCCGCGGCAAAATCCATTAGTTCCTTTGGCAACACCGCGTTGAGCACGTCGCAGTATTCATCCGTTTCCACTTCGTGCATGACCATGTCCAAAGTTTCAGCCAGAAGTGCCTTGGCCCACTCCTTCTTACGAAGAGCAGCCTGTGGGCACTCTCGAGCATAGTGCTCTTTGCTTTGGCACAACCTGCAACCAGTGTACTCCGGGGAGCCCAGACGTTGCCCAGTAGGAGTTGCACCCGCGGGACGATCTTCGGCTAGAGCTAGTAGCTCCTCCGAGACCTCCACCGCTGCCAGTAGCTGCACTGGCGCTCTCCTACTCGTCGCATTGTTCAAATGCAACTCCGCCTCAATGGCGTATTCCAGCGCTAGGCGTCGACTGGCTGGAAGGGCGCGGTCGAGGAGGATCAAGGGGGTCCCCTTCCGCTCGGCAATCTCGAACGCCTCCTTCCGTACCTCCGCGGATAAGCCCGAGAGGAAGACGTCCAGGAGGTCGGATTCCGGAACCGGTGTGGTGAGCTCGTGTGTCGCCAACATGGTCACTACGCGATGGGCTAGATGCAGTCCATCCCAAAACTCGCGCACTTTGCGCGGTGTCGCCATGCGTCCTTGAGTTTGGCGTACTCGGCGTAGGAACGAGCCCAAGGTGGCCATTTCACTCTTCAGCGGCACGATCAGCTTCGCCAGCGGCACAATGACCTTCTCAAGGTTCAACGACTTGTCCGCCTCGGCATCCAGGAGAACTCCTCGCAGCTCCGTTCCCTCAGAGCTAGGCGTAGGGAAGCAATGCTGGGTGATCTCCTTCAACAAGATATGCACCGAGAGAATCGGCTCTCCGAGCTCGAACGCTCCGTTGGGCACGTTGCACGGGGTGTTCATCGCGAGGAGCACCACTGGAAGGGCTAAGCACCTGTCGAACTCGTCTACGAACCGCAGCAGCGGGCCGAAGGGGTTCGTGGACCCCTCCAGCGGTGCTGAGTACAAGGACATGATGTCCTTCGCGGCCTTGAGGGCATACGAGTGCCTCGTGTACTCCTCTCGTTGCTGCCTGCCGTCGTTGTACGAGGACCTCCTGCTAGAGCCAAAGCTATACAACGTCTCGTCATCAGGGTCGTCATCTCCTCCCCCTCCGCTGCCGCCACGACGCGCGTTGGACCCTCCAGGGTCTCGTGAGGGGCGGTCGCCATGTTCGTCAGGGTTAGGCTCGTTAGGCGGCCCATTCCCCCCCCCTTGGTGCCCACCAGGTCCCCCTTGGTCGTCATCGTCGTCATCGTCTCCGCCGTCGCCTCCGCCACCCCCGCCCACGATCGTGGACAGCGGCTTCGGGCTCACTGTGGGGAATTGATCGAATGCACCCGGCCAAACTCCTCGTGTGCAATAGATACACAAGGGCACAAGTTGAGCGGCGACAGACATGTTTGACAGCGTCATCACGTCACAACTCCAGATGGCTACCGGAGGTTGCGGGCTGCGAGAACATCTTGAGCATGGGATGTTGGTGGTGCTGGACGCGACCTCGTCGTGCACGCTCTGGATCACTGCTGTGCCCAAGTGAGGTGGTCGAGGGAGTTGGGAAGCCGGTGCCTCCGAGATCGGTGGCCCGCTCCCTGACGCCAAGTCATGGTCTCGGTACTTTCTCGCCACATCGAAGAACATACGTTCCGCCTCGAGGTTGCTCGCGTGGCCACCTAACCGCTCCTCCACACGCGCCCGGATGGCAACGGCAGCGGGCGCGCTTATGGATCGCCAGTCCACCTTGGCCAGGCGGTCATGCACACTCGTGGGGGAAGATGCACGCGTGGAGGCGTCCTCCTCGAACGTCACGCCTTTGTGGCCTCGTACGTCAACAGTCGTGGCCGACGGGGGCACCATCAGCGCCTCGTGTTCAGCTTCTTGAGCGTCACTTGTGACGGTCGCATAGCTCGCGGGGGTATTAGGTGGTTGCCCTGGCCGTGAGTGCGCTCGTCCGTCAGCGGCTTCAAGTGCGGCCTGCACCACCATCTTGCTCTCCGCCACTTGTCGCTCCAGCAGTCGTTGATCTCGAGCTGCTTGGTCAAGTTGTTGGCGCTGCTCTTCCGCGGCGCGCTGCATTTCTCGAAGTTGTTGATGATGACGTGCAGCTTCCTCCGCCTGCGATGCTACCGCTTGTTCATGCTGATGTGAGACAGCGTCCGCGGCATGCTGCATGCGCGCTATCTGCTCCTCAGCCGATTCGAGAGCGGCTTGTCGCGCTTCTTGACACACCTTGGTGCGGAGCTCCTGCTGCATCCGAGTTGCTTCCTCCACTGCATTGTGCATGTCCATGCGCAACGCTGTGAGCTGCGCTTGGTGCGCAGTGGCCGCATCTAACGCGACTCGTTCGGACTCCTCTTGCAGCTCTCGTAGTTGCCGCTCGTGTCGCGTGGCTTGAGCTTGGCGCCGCCGTTGGCGTCCACCCTTTTGCCGAGAGCTCCTAGATGAAGAGGTGTGCGAGGCGTCAGAGGAGAGCGCTTCAGTAGAAGATGTTTGACACGATGAAAGTGTGGACTTCTCCTCACTGGACGTAGAGGTGGAGTCGTACATCAGTTTACCTTCGTCACTGCGACGTCGAGCCTTGGCGAGCTTGCGCTTGGCCAACTTCTGCCGCTTCCGCTCCTGCTTCGCCACCTCCTTCTCGTGGGCTAACTCCGTCAAAGCCTGGACACGTACAGCACGTTCTCGTTGTGTGGGTCGTGGGGCGGATGAAGCTTTTGATCGAGGTGGTTGTGGGGCGGAGTCAGCGGAATGAACGTCTTCCTCATCGATCGTGGAGTCATCTTCAGACGACAAGACGCCATAGGGGTTGCGGCTAGGTACAGATTGTACGCCATGCTGTTGAACACTTGCTCCCAAGGTGGTTGTACGCCTTAGAGTCTTTATCACCTCCTCGACGCTCACTCCCAACCGCACCAGCCTTGCAGGCCGGTTGGCTGGGATGGTCGTGACGAGTGGTCGTGCAGAGTGGAGGTGATGATAATGGTGGCTTGCTGAGGTAACATGCGACAGAAGGAGTCCGCGAGATGGGATCACGCGTTGCTCTCCACTCTTCGTTCTCAGCTGCACCTCCCATGTGATTGCAGCGATGGAGTCTTCTTGGCCACACAGGCGGCGAAGATGTCTGCGCAAGGTCGCCCATTGCTTCGGGGTCACGTCAGGCGTGTCCGTCAGAGCTGACCACTCGTGGAGGACTTCGCGCTTCACATGTTGTTCACGCTGGACCGCAAAGGTGGTGCACTTGGAAGCGAAGTCCACGGTAGCCTTCCACGCTTTCATACACTTCCTCACGTAGAACTCGGACCGGGCGATGTTGCACGCCGTGATTTCGAGAGTGATCTCTTTTACACGACGTTGTTCTTCTCGCCATGCACCCAAGAGCCGGGACGCCAATCGTGAACTTGCGTGTCCAGCAAAATCTTGCTTTTTGCGTTGGACCTGGTTCTTGCGGTGAACTCGCTCGTGCCATGCTGTAAGGGAAACACGCATGCGCGCGAGACGGGCACGTAGGTGCCATGTCGTAAGTGCAGATGAAACACGCCCGCTGAGCACTCGTGCTGTCCAAGTACTCCACCAATTACGCAATGCACATACCGCTAGAATATCCACTGCTACAGCTTGGCGTGCCAGCCTGACGCTCCACTCGTTCACGCTTGACAAACCGCGCTCGCCACTTGGAGGAGCACTTTCACGCCTAGGCGTAAATATGTTGCTCTCATGGGTCTGGTTTCCAACGAGATGCTCTGGTGCCAAAGGCAAATGGTCAACTACAGCTTCGCTATGAGGAGATGATCTCAAATTATGAGCGGTAGCTATAGCGACCGTGTTGAGCTCCTCGAGAGCTGGTTGGCTACGTTGTAGACCTGAGGCACCTGCACCCCCTGCACGCTGCTGGGGTGTAGAGTAGCACTCAAACGTACGTACAATGGAAGATACCAGCCCAGGAGAGTCACGCGAGCCGTCGGGGAAATTCGTGGGCGTGGCAGGCAGCGATGCTTGGGTGCGACGTTCCTCTCGAGGTAGAGGCGCGCTCGCCAAAAGCGCGTATTCGCCCTCCAGAGAGCGTTGTACTGCTCCCCCCCCCTGCTGCCCCGCCGCGCCCCGGCTGGCGCCTCCCATTCCGGGACAAAGTACGGGGTGGGCCCCAAAGCCCCAAGCCCATCTCGGAGCTGAAACACCCGGGCCGAGCTAGAGAGCCCGGAGGGCCCAGAAGCAGCCTCCGCCACCCCCGAGCGCCGCTGAGGCGGAACATACAGCGAAGAAGCTTGCCGTGAAGAGGACATTGAAAACGTTGCCTAAGCTGGTGGAGAAACGCAGCAATCTGATTCTGAAAAATCTGCCAGCGCTTCCGCCGTACAGGCGTATAGTGTTAAGTGCGAAGACGCAGGATCCCAACAGCAAATAAACAACTGCCGCTGCCAAACCCCAATCAAAGCTTTCCAGCAAATTCGAAGAGGTAAGATGAAAACAAACTGAGCCAAATTGGTTAACGATCGGCCCACGGAAGTCAAAGCAACGTCGCAGCGCGATACCACCCAGGGTCAGTCACTGTCAAGAACGCTAGAGCGCTGCAGAGCCTAAGGGCAAAGAACGCAAGCCGCATCCGCCAATTCAGAGAACATTTTCGAATTCCAAAGCATAAAATTGCGTAATCCCACTCAGTCGCAAAGACACTCGACGAAGAACACGCACGCCAGCGGAATAGCGCTAATCTGAAGTTGCATCACGCCAATTCCAAGCCCAAGAAGAACCTTGCGAACACATCCCAATTGAGAGGGTGGCGTAGACGAAGATTCGCGGAAAACGCTGACTAATTGGCACAATTCCCGAGAAGAATTAACGGCGCAAAACTGCCAGTGAGCAAGAACAACGACGAGTCGTTGACTAGCGCGTCAAGAGCGATAACTCAAGGGCCAGAGCCAGAAGTAGAATTTCGACCATTCTCAAACCCGAATTTAAGCAGCACCCGCAAAAATTGCCATAATTTGTAAAGGTAATTCGAAAGTCCCAAGCGCAGAGCGAACGCAAGACGAAAGATAGCGCAGGGCGATTGTATTTGTGGCACACTGTGCCACAGTAGGAGGCCTCACACTAGGCGAGCCGAAATTGTCCATCACAGATCACGGCGCGAAGATAGTATAAGTTGCATCTGATAATTCTAAGAACATTTGTTGCTGAGGAATAAACGCCACAACGAACATCTGAGCGAAGAACTGCGTGCGCACTAGGCACTCACAGCAGATAAGACTGCAAAGCACGCGCAGCTGCACGAAGAAACCATCATGAAGCAATTTGCGAAGAAAGATTACGCCTCACAAGTAATTCGAAGAAGAATTTTGGCAGTGCAACAAGTCATCCCGCCGAAAGAAGTCGCAAACAACGTTACTTGGCCAGTGCGACCCAAAGCTATGTAACGCGCCAGTAACTCGAGAGCCCAAATTCCATCCGAAAAACTAAGGCACACGTAAATTTGACGGAAAAGTCACAATCTCAAAGTAGAAAAATTTTGTGGAAGCGGTGGTGGTGGTGGTGCGTAGCACACTGATACCATTTTGTGGGAGGACTGCTCCTCACAGGGCACTGTAACTACTGATGGGAGTCTTATATGGACTGCATATAAAGACTAACTGCCTAGGTACTGCTAGGTCAGCTCTTTAGACATAGGACTGCTATGTCTAGACTTACTACATATATTTGCATGTAAGAATTAGGTATTATATTTGACTTTTGCCATGCGGCTGTTTTTACTCTAGAAATCTTAACTGTTTCTTTGGCCTTGGCCATTACTTATTCACTCAGCTCTCTGAGGTAATCCTAGTCAGCATGGCCAAGTCTCATCAACCTATCATATGCTTGTACTACATTATCATGCAGTATGATGTGCCAGTATTCTACATGTCACATTATTACACAGTACAGTGGTACTGTGTACTCCCATATAAGGGGGGTCTCTTCCTCCACAGGGGTCTCGGGCGCTAATGCTGTAAGGCGCGTATGACACTTCTGGCATGTATGACATTGCTGAGTCATCCGCGCATGACACCGTGTGTTGTCCTAGCACACTCAACCAGACTCCTGGAGCCCAGCGACCGACAGGACTGGAAGTTCCGTGCGGACATGTTCGACTTCTTGAGTCAAGAATATGGACCTTTCGAGGTGGACGCCTGTTGCGACTTGGGAGGAAAGAATCGTCAGGTCAACCGCTACTGGACGGACTGCTTGAAGGAAAACTGGCGAGGGTTGAACGTCTGGTGCAATCCTCCCTTCTCCTCCAACCATTTGACCATCGAGGCCGTACTGAGGAGATATGTGGAAGAATGGCGTCTGGACCCTGAGAATACTTCAGCTCTCTTTGTCCTTCCTGACTTTCAGTCTCGCATGCCACAGTGGCGGCAGTTGTTCAGATCTGCGGGAATGAGAGTGGAGTACATTATTCCTACCCATGACGCTCAAGGAGAACCTGTGCAGATGTTCGCTGCCCCGGATGGAGTCCTTCTGGATCTCCCTTGGCCCCTGCTAGTGGTGTACGCTCCGCCAGCTCGACAGCGTGTCAAGCGGGAAAGGAAGACGAGTTCCCCTCCTCCTATCGTGCGTACGGGAGAAGCGGCCAGCGTTCGAGACCTGCATCAGCAGATATCAGGAGGTCAGTTTCTCAAAGCGCTGCAAGCGGAATATGGGAGACCTGGCCCCCTACAGACTTTAAGGAAAGAAATCCAAGAAGCTCCGCATCAACGCACTCGTGACTTCTGCGTGGTGGGAAATGTGTTGTGGAAGGTGAGCGCTGGACGCTATCAGTTGGTACTGGGAGAAGATTCACCACTCCGTGAGGTAGTGCTGCAAGAGGCGCACGCCTCTGTTTCCGCTGGACACGCGGGCAGGGACAAAACTCTGGAACGAGTCCTGCGACGCTTCTGGTGGAAAGGGGCAGCAGAAGATGTGGGACGCTGGGTTTCATCTTGTGCTATCTGTCAAGCGGTGCGACCGAGAAATTCTTACCCGGATGGATTGCTGAACCCACACACTATTCCTACGCGACTATGGCAAGTGGTCAGTGTGGACTTTGTTACTGGACTGCCAGTCACGGCGCGGAATCACGATGCCTTTGCTACTTTCACGTGTAAGCTCAGCAAAATGGTTCACATCATCCCGTTGAACTTCCAGGACAGCTCCGCTGAGGTTATAGCTCGAATCTACTTCGACCACATCTGGAAACTACATGGCACCCCTATGAAGATTGTCTCTGACCGCGACCCTCGTTTTCAGGATGCTATGTGGAAGGAATTGATGAGACTTATGGGAACCAAAGTGGCCTCCACTACGCCTTATAACCCTCGTTCGGACGGACAAGCTGAACATACCAACCGCGTGGTAGAAGACATGCTGAGGTCCTTCGTAGGCAGCAATCCAGAGGACTGGGATTTGTGGTGTGCCAACGTGGAGTTCGCCATAAACGATACGCGGAGCGATGTAACCGGCTTTACCCCTTTCGAGTTGGTCTTGGGGCACTCGCCTATGTCGCAACTGGATTTGTTCCTGCAAGCCGCTGCTGGACAACACTCCAGGCGCAAGGGTGGAGAAGGTACTGCCCACGAGATGGCTAGTAAATTCGCGGCTCAACTAGAGGACGCCCGCACTAAGCTAGAACTGGCACAGCAACGCCAGCGACATCAGTTTGACCAGCGTCACACCGCCAAATCCTTTCAGTTGGGAGACTTGGTCTGGGTAGATGCCAAGCATCTCACGGAAAATATCATGAACCGCGAATCCTTCAGGAAGCTGGGACCTCGCTGGCACGGGCCCTTACCCATCACCGAGAGGTTCTTCAGTGACCAGCAGCGAGAGCTACCCGAAATTGACAGAGGTGCTCCGGTAGCTTATCGGCTCAAGTTACCCCCTAAATGGCGTATTCACGATGTTTTTGCGCAGCATCGCCTCAAGGAATACCGCACTGCAGATGAAGCTTTTGCGCTGCGTCAGCAAACCCCTACTCCTGCCAAGGTTCTCGTGGATGGACAATCCCAGACACATGTGTCTAAGATTCTGGCTCGAAGAGTGAAACCTGCGAGAGGAGGTAAGGAAGTAGAAGAATTTCTGGTTCGCTGGACTGGGTACTCTAATGCTCATGACTCCTGGAAGACTCGCGAGTCGTTGAACTACGGGGGTGAACTCGAACAGCTCACAGAGTTTGAACAACTGAGACTATCCCGAGAAGGACAAGCCCGCGAAAAAGCCTTACAGGAGGTCAGAATGCAGCGGAAGCAAAGGCGGGAACGCGCCAGAGCTTTAACCTTCCTGGACACCGCCGATGAAAGGGAACCTCTTTCTCTGGACAACTGCCTACCTTGGGAACAATACTGTCGCTCCTCTGACGCCTTTGTGACGCATCTGGCTCTTCTGGACTCTGTGGTCTCGACACGCGAGTTGCGACTACTAGTACTTTTCAGTGGTACAGGTAGTGTGGAGAGAAGTTTCCTGTCATGTTATCCGAAGAGTACCGTGGTCACCGTAGATCATGATCCTCGCTGGCAACCTACCTACGCTGAGAAGGTTCAGGACTGGGACTTCAAGCGTTACGCGCCTGGTTACTTTGACGTCATCTGGGCTAGCCCACCGTGCACTGAATACAGTCAGGCTAAGACCACAGGGGTGCGACAACTGCGACAGGCTGATGCCTGTGTACGCCGTACGCTCCAAATCTTCGACTTCCTCAAACCCAAGCACTGGTTTATGGAAAATCCGATGGGCAGGTTTCCCTTTGCGCTGCGATTTCGACCTGTAGTTCGTCGGTTACCCACTCCGTTGTATTGCTCTTACTGTATGTATGGCACTGGCTACCGCAAGCCTACTTGCATCTGGACACACAGTCGCCTCCTCCAGTGGACCTGCGGTACTGTACGATGGATACTCCTTGCCTTCACCAACAGACGCTGGGATCACATCCGGAAACTGCTCAACTGGGGCCTCATCCTGGGCAACAAGGAGCGGGAGTCTCCGCTGCTGTATACCCTCTGCCCTCTGGATTGCTTCGCCAACTCTTCGAGCACCTGTTCGATCAGAAAAGCATATCACGCATCCATAAGCATGGCTGATCTGTGTCTGGATCTTAGCTGCTGTACAAATGACTCTGAGTTATCATCTCTTTGTACTAACAAGCTAAGAGGGGAGGAGTTGTGCCAGGGAACAATAGCCCGGCCAAGCCATTCGATTGGCATATTGTATTTATGCATACTGGGGCAGTGAGATGGCAATGGGCTCGGAAGGGGACTCCCGAGCCATTGACTTCGTACTATGGGGAGCGAAAGCCTGGACTTGATTATAGCTGGCAGCATATTATCGTACACCCTTCTGGTGCGCTACGCCGCTGGGAGCGTAATAGGGGCGGCGGCTGGTTTCTAGAAGACGCCACTCAGTTGAAGGCGCCGGTAGCGCCATTCTCATTACCGATTAGCCGCGTTGGGATCGCGTACTGGAATCCGACGATTGTGATTGACGATGATGAATATCATGGAATTCCCTACCAGGGGCGTAAGCCTACACACTCAGCGTCTACGAACAGTGAAGATTCGGGTACAGGCGCTGTGTCCTGGAGCAAGGAGAAGTTACCAGATTCTGATGACAATGATGACGCAGGTGTCACTAACAGTAAGGAGAAGCTACCAGATTCGGATGACAAAGATGACGCGGGTGTCATACATGACATGGACACTGCCAGTCCGAAATGGGAGCCAACTTCGCCTGAATATGATGACACCGAGGATGACGTCAGCGAGTTCGATGACTTGGTAGCTGACGATGCTGAAGAACAAGCTGAAGCTCGAAGGTTGAAGAGACTGGGACTGCAATTGATCATGGATGAGAAGGGTGAACTTCACTGGGTACCAAAGGGCACCTCCCCGACCTCACCTGTTCAGCCCGATGATCAGCCTATTACCGAGCAGAAGTCTGAGGCCATATCTGAGGATGCCCCAGCCTCTGTGGTGGAGACTGTTCATGCACCACCGAAGAAACCTTATGGGTCAGATACTGGATTGACTTCAATGGGTGAGAATAAGGCTGGGGTGTCTGAAGAGACGAAGAGGCAACCTAGGAAATATCCGAGATGTTGGACACATGAGTATATAACTCAATTGAAGTATTCCATAAGAAGTGACAGTGATGAAGAAGAAGGGCTTGACGTGGCTCCTCGTAGGAAGAAAGCAAAGATCAGCAAGGGACAATGAAATCAACTGTCTTGATTAGGATTGTCCAAATGCATATTCTCTGATTAGGATTTGTATAGGTGGCAGATGATGATATGCCAGCCGACATGGGACAGATCGATTAGAGAATATGAACTGCGCGCCTTGAAAGTATAAGACTTGAATATTGCCCATTTGGAGGCTGTTCTAACTTGAAGTAACTATTTTGGAGGAGCTGTTGCTCAACCTGTAATTTACTGGTCAATCTTTCCTGCCATAAAGATATTGCAATTGCTTGAATTGTAGCCTTGTTCAACATAGGCTATTAGCTATTCAAGATGCAGCATACGATATGACGGACGTGCCTAGAATAAACCATTGAAAATTTCTAATGATATTGTGTACATGAATCTAGCTTGTGTAAAATTGCTAACCTTATCCACGACAATCTTATCTTAGCCAATCGTGTGCTCTTGATAGTATGTATCTTGTAATATCATAAGTAATTTGTACATGAATCTAGCAAATCTTATCCATGCCACAACCTTATCTACGCCAATCTTATCTTAGCCAATCGTGTGCGTGTTGCTTGATGCATCCTATTGGTTTGCGGCACAGACTCGCCTTGATTGAGAGACCCATGCCCTCCTTGGCAATATTTAAATCGCTTGAGGCCTTTAGGAGGATCATTTTCCATTCCTTCCTGGAAGGCACACCGCTTCATCTTTGCATCATCAAGAATGGCGGACACCCATTGCGTCCTGTTTGAGATTGTTCTTCCTTACATTCGGGAAATGCGTCAATTGCGTGAGGAATACTTTGTGCAAGCATGGGTCGAAGAACGTTTCTTGTGGGAGTTGGAAGAACAAGTTTTGACGGTTTCGGGCATGTTTGGTGATGTTTGGATGCCTGTAATTTTGGCTCGCTATTTCTATGAATTAAGTGATCTGCTCGAAGTCGATTGGGGGGATGTTCATGATGATGATTTCTTGCAGATATTCCCTATCTCCAACTTTCAACCCCCACATTACGATGATGAAGGGTTCGATTGGCAAGGAGCTGGCATGTCAAACAACTTCAGATTCCGGCTAGACTACATCGATTTCGACGACTTCGAAAGGCGATGGCTTAATGAATATCATTGGGCGTGGTACAACGGCTTTTACAACGAGCATGCAGATCCTCAATGGATCTACCCGTCGCGTTACGAGTTGTCTGGGAGGCCTGCTTGCAGTCGATGCCGACGCATTGATATGGATCTTACCCGTATTGGCGACGAGTACATCTGCACTGACCTTGCCGACTGCCGGCGGAATACTCGTCTTGATTTGAATTGATGGTCGAATCTCAATCGGTGGCTTTAGCCACCACCCATATATTCTAGAAAACAATTCTTCTCGATGCGGGCAGCAAAAAAATCATAAGACCATTTGCATGCGAACATAACAACCATGATTTAAAGGTATTGTTGTCAATAGAATTCATGATAATGACATGGATCTTACCCGTATTATTTGGGGACGAGTACATCTGCACCGACCTTGTCGACTGCCGGCGGAATACTTGTCTTGATTTGAATTGATGGTCGAATCTCAATCGGTGGCTTTAGCCACCACCCATCTATTCTAGAAAACAATTCTTCTCGATGCGGGCAGCAAAAAAATCATAAGGCCATTTGCATGCGAACATAACAAATATGATTTAAAGGTATTGTCAATAGAAATCATGATAATGATATGGATCTTACCCGTATTATTTGGGGACGAGTACATCTGCACCGACCTTGTCGACTGCCGGTGGAATACTCGTCTTGATTTGAATCGGATGGTCGAATCTCAATTCTTCTCGATGCGAACGGCTAAAATTCACAATATCAATTGAATGCTAACATAACAAATATGATTTAAAAGGTATTATGAATAAATTCCACCAATGAATGAATACAAACAACCTACGAAAATCCACGTGGCATCGTTCGTTTGGGCAATATAATGACGTGGCAACCCGAATTGTGCCACGTGGCGAGGCTTTATCGTCTATAAAAGCAGTAGAGAAGCAAAAAAACGTCGTTTAAAATTAGGTTCGCAGATTCAAAAATGACTAATTGTTTGTTAGTAACGTACACAGAAGACACACGCTGCGAAGAGGCACTCAACGGGTAACGCGGTAACCTCACACACTTAAGGTCACCGACTCGGGAACCCGACATACGCACGTCGATCGAAGACCGCCGTGCGCTTCTCGAGCCGCTTTTCGGTAAAATCCGGTAACCGGTAACCTCGCACACTTAAGGTTACCGAATCTGTAACCCGACGTACGCACGTCGATCGAAGACAACCGTGCCCCTCAGGCGCTCTTGTTTTTGGCATTGGGGCCCCTTTGGACCTGAAGATTCCTTTCATCGGATTTTCCCGAGGGTCCGACGTGCTCGAGCCACTTTCGGTAAAATCCGGTAACCGGTAACCTCGCACACTTAAGGTTACCGACTCGGTAACCCGATGTACGCACATTTTGGAGAGAACCGTAACCAAGTGTCACCACTGTCACACTGCACTCACAGATTACTGTACTGACTACTCCGTATACGGGAGTACACTCGTTGTCACAGTTTGCCACAACATAATGTGGCTTAGCTTATTTTTCTCCATGTATGCACAGCTTTAGCATTTGAACTTTTTCAAGCATATTTCATACCCACTGTGCATACTCTCTTACTCTGGCAGCACGTCGGTCGAAGACTGTCATGCTTATAAACCGTCGATCACGAATACGATGCCTTGTTGGGATATCGAAGCGAGCCGAGCCCGACCGTTATCGAACCTTGTTTCTGAGTACAGGGCCCCCTCTTGACCTGACGATCGTTTCCTTTCATCGGATTTTCTCAAGGGTCCGACGTGCGTGCTCGAGCCACTTTCGGTAAAATCCGGTAACCGGTAACCTCACGCACTTAAGGTTACCGACTCGGTGACCCGACATACTCACGTCGATCGAAAGCCGCCGTGCTTCTCAGCAGTCGATCACTAATTGTGAGATGCCTCGTCGGAACACCGAAGCGCTCTCCGGAATTTATCGGAACTCTAGTAATCGGATATCGGTATTGATTGATAGGGGGGAGTACACATATCAATACCAAACATGATTTCCACAAATTTCACTACTTCACCCTGCCTTCACCCCCCCCTTCGCTTCCGCTCCCCTTACATTGTATGTACCCTACATTGTATGGGCAAATGAAGTTTATATTCAGATTCTACGCTAAGAAATAGTCAAAGTATGTCAACATCCCCTCGCTCGACTCAAATTCAACGACTGTTATGAGCCCCTTCCGCCGCACCTGCCCGAGATAGCCAAGTCCTCATTTCGCACCCCTCAGCCCCGCAGGGAAGCTGAGACTCCCCCACGCATTTGACCACCCAACCCGAGCGCAATCCACCCCCCACCTTATACATACAACTCGTACATGGCCTAATACATCTTAGGGAACCGATGGTACCCACCCTAACGAAGAACACGGCGCCGCTCAGCGCTGATTCCACAGGGTACTATCTTCCCCATCATATGATGGGGAAGGCATGATGCTTGATACCTTGGGCGACCCCCCCCTCGGAGCCCGCTGCAATTTGGGCAACGTAGCCGACTAGCTCAGGGATGCAACCGCAATCAATGTTCGCCCAACACTATATTCTATCATTCGCATGACATTATGGTCGAAATGTCGCGCCCTGAATTCGGCCCTATCAGCCCCCTTGAGTGCAGCCCAACCTTACAGGCGAGTTTCGATGCCAACCGACCCTTGGCGTTATCACAAGGTCAAACACATATCCCAATGGATGCATAATTATTACCACCCATGACCTCATCTCGCCATTCTCACTCACCTCTTACCCAGCCGCCCCACGCTATCCCCCTACTCAGCGCTCAGCCTGAAACCATAGTCGTGGGAGATTGTCACGGATTTTCGAAATTGCGATTTCGCCCCTTCCTTCTCTCGAATCATGCAATGGACCCTAAATTTAGGTTCCACGCTAAAAAATACCACTACGTCCACCCCCCCCTCACTTGTTCTAGACCGTTATCAAAATTTTGAAGTCTAGGTGCGGCCTTGACACATGGCACCCCAAGGGGGTCGAAATGACCAAGTTGGGAGTTTGGGTATTGCCCGCAAAAATCTCCAATGTATTGTAGTGATGTTAATATATATTTTACCTAATTTGATGTTGATAGAAACGATGGCGAAGTCCATTTTGGCTCAATCAAATGCATTTGGTGTGCAGCACATGGACAACTAAGGGGGGTGACTGATTTATGACTTAGGGTTTGAGCGTATTGGCACCCAAAACGTGTGTGAAGCGTGCTTATTGGTAATATGTGAGTGCTAACATTATTATATATGTATGTACAAAAGCTTTAGGTACAACAAAAAGTCCTAGGGGTGTTAAAACCTCAAATTGGATCACAGGTTATGTTATTCGTTAAACGCGTAAATCTTGCTATTATACCGAAAATAACCTATTCAAGCCTACCTCTACAACAAGTGCATATGTCACATACTATTTTCTATCCTTTGAAGCCTTTTAAACACAAGGCAGTCTGCTGCATCTTGGGATCGGTTATCCGACCGTTATTAAGCCTTACAGTGAACAGCAAGCAGGGTGCAACGGATGCTACATGACATGATTGTGCACTCGCAAGCGCCTCCCTCACACGCAGAGGGAGCGCAACACTAAATATACACGTTATGCAGGTGCTTATTTATTTATTTATTTACTAAGTGCTTCACTCGGGCATCTCTACGTATGTTGCCTACGGAACCGACGGCGATGTCACCCCGTACGGTTGCCGTCGGTTCCGGCTATCCCCCCCCCCTCAGGAACTGTTGGGATTTTAACCCAAGCTGAGCGGGGTTAGCCCCAATACTCAGGCTACAGTCCCGTAAAATAACACTCTGGTTTGGCGCACCTTCCCGAGCTCATCGTTCCCTGACTGCGTGCTGAATCCTGCAACACGCAGTCAGGGTTACACATACTTTCCCTATCGATATTGCAGCAAACGGGTTGGCGCTTTCCCTTCTGTTATGGAGTTGCAGTCGGTCGCCACTCCTTCCACAAGCGGTTGACTTTTCGCTCTTCACCTGTGGCACTTGCATCCCCGCTCCCCGCCCACGGCACTGTTGGGAATTCAACCCAAGCTGAGTGGGGTTCGCCCCAACACGCAATCTGCAGCCCCAAATATACGGTCAGACGCAAGGACGAAAACTGTGCAAAAATATGCATACACAAGGAAGCCTTTGGGTCAAGGAAGCCACACTAAGGTAAATACATGAGCCCCGCAGGCTGCAGCGAGCTTGCTGCCCCCTCAGAACGATTTTCGCTGGGCCGAGGCTCATCTTTTCTAGCCTGCAAAAAGCGCATAGTAAAAGCTATCTTGATGAAAAAAACTCAGCTGCTCACCAGCCGAGACCATCCCGCGGAGAAAAATATTCCTTTATCATATTATCTGAGGAGTTTTTTTCGAACTTGCCAGGCTCATCTGCAGACAATAAAGCACACACGAGTTAGAGGGGGGAGCAGGGGTGATTAAACCCGAGGACACACAGGTCCCGCTAGAGGAATCTCCTCTGGACGCGCTGCTCCCTATAGGGAAGACGAAAAACCCTTCCTGTGAGGTCGAAAAAGCTTGTCACAAAGTTTGACGTCAAGCGATGCAAGCTAGAGAACACCATAACGGGTTGAGTGCATGAGCAGAAAATTGGGGCTTGCAGGATGAACCTGGAGCCACCTGCGAAAACGGTCAAGTTCTATGAACTGAGACCCAAACTCAAAATTCGAAAACATAGAAACTTTTCGAAAGCAAGTGAATAAAAAATTGAGCGAAGCGTCCCAGATCTCTATGTTTTCGAATCTTAGAAAAACTGAACAGCGTGAATAAAATAAACAGTCCGTGGACTTATATCCGGAAGCCCGGCTGACTACTATCAGGTCAAACTGTAGTCTGTGAGCTGCTCAGCGCTTGTTCAAACTCAAAAATGTTTTTCAACATCTTAAAAACACAATTTTGTTTGTCGGCTGCCTTGGTGTGCCACGTAGGACGACTGTGGGCGTCCGCGCTGGGGGTCTGCCAAGGTCCGTTTTAGGCGTGTCAATAACAATGCAAATGTCGGTAAAAGCGACGCGCCAACTTGGTCATTCGCGGGTATGACGGGGTGCCATGTGGATACCCTTTAATATCTTGCACTATTTCCTTTAGGGTTTAGGGTTCAGGAGTTTTCTTCGGTTTTAGCTTTTAGGTTTAGGGTTTAGTTGGAGACTCCATTTCCACACGTAGCCTCCCCAGTCTGAGCTCTGCCTAAAGCCACAATCGTGAACGTCTGCGTGACCTCCCCCCCCCACCTTTTGGGGTTTCATTTCTTACGACATTCTTAAACATGGAATGGTGATGTCGATCATATATTCGTAAATTAGGAATTCGGACCCGATTTGGATTTCGGGACGTTCGCACCGACATTTTTTGCCCATGTTATATCATATTTATCGTGTCATCGTTCTGCTGTGAGGAGCGCGTCTGCCGCTGCCGTCTCCATGAGCTCCCGGAATGAAAGGTGGTGACACTGTTATACATTATTTGTATTAGCGAAATCGTGCACGCTCCTCGCTGCAGAATGAAAGTTGGTGACACTGTTATACATTATTCGTATTAGCGAAATCGTGCACGCTCCTCGCTGCAGAATGAAAGTTGGTGACACTGCCATGCATTAATTGTATGAGCGAAATCTGCAAAGCTCAAACCTCCGAGTCAGAACGTCAGACTCTCACTCTGAGCTCGTCCGTGCACGCTCCTCGCCGCAGAATGAAAGTTGGTGATACTGTTATACTCCCTCTCATCGAAGTCGAGATCTCGACGTGATGCTGGCTTTGTGTCAGGTGTCACTGAGAGTAAACGTGGTGCCAGTATTTGGAATACATTCTTGTTCTTGGCGTTCTCGTTTATAGTGGCGCCACGGTGGATTTTGGACCAATCAAATAAAGTGATTTGATTGGTCCAAAATGATATTTTTTTTGCACATCTCTTTCTGGGCCCATATGTAATATCACCATGTTTTTTTTTTCCCCTTCTCAATTTGACAATCGGAAACCTCCAAAACCCCGAAGTTTTTGCAGAAATGGCCTTCGCACAAACGCTATCTTGATTTGATTGTCAAAATCAAGTATCGAATTGAATCATTCTCTGGGTTAAAACCTACAATAGTATCAGGTTGAACTTTCAAAACCTACATTAGTATTAGGTCAGAGTGTCAAAACGACCTATAAAATCAGATACAGCAATCAACCAATTACTCTGTCACTGATTGCAATTGACCAAACCGATACTGAGCGTTCCTTTCAATGAAATGAATAATCATGTGGACAATAATATGAGCAAAATGCTATTTGTTTATGGCGATTCATTTTCCATCATCATGCATCCTACTCACAGAAATATGGGGGAAATGCAACATGTTTACCAACAAAACAACAATCACTCCTACCTACCATCAAGGCATCAACACACAAACAATACAGCAAGTTCGAAGCACTCACACAGTTTGCGGTAACACGTATAATGTGCATTCACGGATAGTTGCACACTCTTATGAGATCCTTGTGGCCACCAATACGTACGGTGGATGTTAGGAATTCTATAACACGGCATGCGATGTTGCTTAGCTGATGGCGAGTGTCACATTCGGCACACATCGCTCATTGACACATTCATCACACAAATCGCCATCTGGAATGAAAGTATAGCAACACTCAGCGCACACATTGCACCCTTTGGCCGGGTTACATTCTTGCTTGCACTCGGAGAGCCAACACTGCAGGCATGCCTCACCCTCAGATATCCAAGGGTGACAACACCCATCGCACACAGTGCACGGTATTTTGCTGCCACAAGAAGGAAAGGCCGGAGGAGGAGGACTTGGTGGTGGTGGTGGACTTGGGGAGGCGACGGGCGGGGGGCGGGGGGCTTGGGGGGCGGGGGATTGGGCGGTGGTGGAGGGCTTGGTGGAGGAGATGGGTTAGGAGGAGATGGGGGATTAGGTGGGCAAGGTGGGCTTGGAGGTGGAGGTGGACTCGGTGGTGGGCTAGGTGGCGGAGGAGGGCAAAGAGCTTGTACACACATTGTGCAATTTTGACTCGGCCCAATATATTTTTGGCAACATGCATCACACACGGTGCATCCAATTTTAGGATTACAAACGGGCAATGGTGGCGGTGACGGTGGCGGTGGTGATGAACAGTCAACGCCCACACCCGTTCCATTATGTTGAAATATGGACGGAGACAATCCATGCGGAATTGGCCCACATAAGGCAGTATTATCCGACACATTCCTGCAATCCACATTCATTCCACACCTCGTGTCCACATTCCTCAACGCACAACCGCATGTAAAAGGTTGGATCACCGCATTCTCTCACTTAAAGTTGTAATGCTAAGCTTCTAACTTTGTATATGCATACTAAGCCCAAACATGACATACATTTTGGACTGGTGTCAATATGTAAGGTGTGAAGACTACGTACTTCAAGTCCATCAAAAGCAGGGACATCATAATCCCTCAGAACAGATCCATATGGCCCATCATGAAGCAAAAGTCGGATATGCATAAGCAAACAAGCGGCACACATGGGTGCCGCATCTCCCCAAGGGTACTCACAAGTTAAAAAGGGAGGTGAGGAGGCCGAGCTCGGTGGGGAGAGGGCCAGTGATGCTGTTGTCGTTAAGTTCCCTGCCAAATGCAAGGACGGCACCCTCCCGCATACCCAATCATCATCATGTGCCCATCACGCCGCACACCATGCAATATTCATGAGCAAAAAGCGGCGAGCCATTGGCGCATTCATTGATGCGCCCCCCCGGCTCGCCTTGCACACACCACCGCCACACACATGCGTGCCCCATCTCCCCGAGGGTACTCACAAGCTTTGAAGGGAGGTGAGGAGGCCGAGCTCGGTGGGGAGAGGGCCGGTGATGCTGTTGTCTGGAAGGTACCTGCCAAATGCAAGGACGGCACCCTCCCACATACCCAATCCTCATGTGCCCATCACGCCGCACACCATACGGTATCCATGAGCAAACATGCGGCGAGCCATTGGCGCATTTATTGATACGGCGCCCGGCTCGCCTTGCACATACCACCGCCACACACATGCGTGCCCCGTCTCCCCAAGGGTACTCACAAGGAATTAATGGTGAGGAGGCCGAGCTCGGTGGGGAGAGGGCCGGTGATGCTGTTGTAATAAAGCTCCCTGCCAAATGCAAGGACGGCACCCTCCCGCATACCCAATCATCATCATGTGCCCATCACGCCGCACACCATGCGATATCCATGAGCAAACAAGCGGCGAGCCATTGGCGCATTCATTGATGCGGCGCCCGGCTCGCCTTGCACACACCACCGCCACACACATGCGTGCCCCATCTCCCCAAGGGTACCTACAATTTAAAAAGGATGGTGAGGAGGCCGAGCTCGGTGGGGAGAGGGCCGGTGATGCTGTTGTCTGTAAGGTCCCTGCCAAATGCAAGGACGACACCCTCCCGCATACCCAATCCTCATGTGCCCATCACGCCGCACACCATGCAATATCCATGAGCAAACAAGCGGCGAGCCATTGGCGCATTCATTGATGCGGCGCCCGACTCGCCTTGCACATACCACCGCCACACACATGCGTGCCCCATCTCACAAAGGGTACTCACAAGACAAAAAGGGAGGTGAGGAGGCCGAGCTCGGTGGGGAGAGGGCCGGTGATGCTGTTGTCGTGAAGGTCCCTGCCAAATGCAAGGACAGCACCCTCCCGCATACCCAATCATGATGTTGTGCCCATCACGCCGCACACCATGCGATATCCATGAGCAAACAAGCGGCGAGCCATTGGCGCATTCATTGATGCGGCGCCCGGCTCGCCTTGCACATACCACCGCCACACACATGCGTGCCCCGTCTCCCCGAGGGTACTCACAAAGTGTCTTGAAGGGAGGTGAGGAAGCCGAGCTCGGTGGGGAGAGGGCCGGTGATGCTGTTGTCTCGAAGGTTCCTGCCAAATGCAAGGACGGCACCCTCCCGCATA
Source organism: Cymbomonas tetramitiformis (assembly GCA_001247695.2). Classification (NCBI taxonomy): domain Eukaryota; kingdom Viridiplantae; phylum Chlorophyta; class Pyramimonadophyceae; order Pyramimonadales; family Pyramimonadaceae; genus Cymbomonas; species Cymbomonas tetramitiformis. Next base: position 23,212 of record LGRX02003165.1, read on the forward strand.
CCCAATCCTCCCTCATGTGCCATCACGCCGCGCACCATCCAATATCCATGAACAAACATACGGCGAGCCATTGGCGCATTCATTGATGCGGCCTCCCGGCTCGCCTTGCACATACCACAGCCACACACATGCGTGCCCCGTTTCCCCAAGGGTACTCACAAGTAGTCTTTAAGGGAGGTGAGGAGGCCGAGCTCGGTGGGGAGAGGGCCGATGATGCTGTTAACTGGAAGGTCCCTGCCAAATGCAAGGACGGCACCCTCCCGCATACCCAGTCCTCATCATGTGCCCATCACGCCGCACATAATAATACGATATCCATGAGCAAACAAGCGGCAAGCCATTGGCGCAATCATTGATGCGGGCGCCCGGCTCGTCTTTCACACACCACCGCCACACACATGCGTGCCCCATCTCCCCAAGGGTACTCACAAGTCTTGAAGGGAGGTGAGGAGGCCGAGCTCGGTGGGGAGAGGGCCGGTGATGCTGTTGTCGATAAGGTCCCTGCCAAATGCAAGGACGGCACCCTCCCGAATACCCAATCCTCATCATGCGCCCATCACGCCGCACACCATCCAATATCCATGAGCAAACATGCGGCGAGCCATTGGCGCATTCATTGTTGCGGCGCCCGGCTTGCCTTACACATACCACCGCCACACACATGCGTGCCCCATCTCCCCAAGGGTACTCACAAGCCTTGAAGGGAGGTGAGGAGGCCGAGCTCGGTGGGGAGAGGGCCGGTGATGCTGTTGTCGTTAAGTTCCCTGCCAAATGCAAGGACGGCACCCTCACGCATACCCAATCCTCATCATGTGCCCATCACGCCGCACACCATGCGATATCCATAAGCAAACAAGCGGCAAGCCATTGGCGCATTCATTGATGCGGCCCCCCGGATCGCCTTGCACATACCAACGCCACACACATGCGTGCCCCATCTCCCCAAGGGTACTCACAAGTAGTGTTGAAGGGAGGTGAGGAGGCCGAGCTCGGTGGGGAGAGGGCCGGTGATGCTGTTGTAGTCAAGGGCCCTGCCAAATGCAAGGAAGGCACCCTCCCGCATACCCAATCATCATGTGCCCATCACGCCGCAATCCATCCAATATCCATGAGCAAACATGCAGCGAGCCATTTGCGCATTCATTGTTGCGGCGCCCGCCTTGCCTTACACATACCACCGCCACACACATGCGTGCCCCATCTCCCCAAGGGTACTCACAAGCCTTGAAGGGAGGTGAGGAGGCCGAGCTCGGTAGGGAGAGGGCCGGTGATGCTGTTGTCGTTAAGTTCCCTGCCAAATGCAAGGACGGCACCCTCCCGCATACCCAATCCTCATCATGTGCCCATCACGCCGCACACCATGCGATATCCATAAGCAAACAAGCGGCAAGCCATTGGCGCATTCATTGATGCGGCCCCCCGGATCGCCTTGCACATACCAACGCCACACACATGCGTGCCCCATCTCCCCAAGGGTACTCACAAGTAGTGTTGAAGGGAGGTGAGGAGGCCGAGCTCGGTGGGGAGAGGGCCGGTGATGCTGTTGTAGTCAAGGGCCCTGCCAAATGCAAGGAAGGCACCCTCCCGCATACCCAATCATCATGTGCCCATCACGCCGCAATCCATCCAATATCCATGAGCAAACATGCAGCGAGCCATTTGCGCATTCATTGATGCGGCGCCCCGCTCGCCTTGCACATACCACCGCCACACACATGCGTGCCCCATCTCACAAAGGGTACTCACAAGACTTCAAGGGAGGTGAGGAGGCCGAGCTCGGTAGGGAGAGGGCCGGTGATGCTGTTGTCGTCGCCAATTTCCCTGCCAAAAGCAAGGACGGCACCCTCCCACATACCCAATCCTCATCACGTGCCCATCACGCCGCACACCATGCAATATTCATGTGCAAAAAGCGGCGAGCCATTGGCGCATTCATTGATGCGGCCCCCCGGTTCGCCTCGCACACACCACCGCCACACACATGCGTGCCCCATCTCCCCAAGGGTACTCACAAGTAGTGTTGAAGGGAGGTGAGGAGGCCGAGCTCGGTGGGGAGAGGGCCGGTGATGCGGTTGCCGTCAAGGGCCCTACCAAATGCAAGGACGGCACCCTCCCGCATACCCAGTCCTCATCATGTGCCCATCACGCCGCACACCATGCGATATCCATGAGCAAACATGCGGCGAGCCATTGGCGGATTCGTTGATGCGGCGCCCGGCTTACCTTGCACATACCACCGCCACACAAATGCGTGCCCCATCTCCCCAAGGGTACTCACAAAGTGTTTTGAAGGGAGGTGAGGAGGCCGAGCTCGGTGGGGAGAGGGCCGGTGATGCTGTTGTCGATAAGGTCCCTGCCAAATGCAAGGACGGCACCCTCCCACATACCCAATCCTCATGTGCCCATCACGCCGCACACCATCCGATATCCATGAGCAAACACGCAGCGAGCCATTGGCGCATTCATTGATGCGGCGCCCGGCTCGCCTTGCGCATACCACCGCCACACAATTGCGTGCCCCATCTCCCCAAGGGTACTCACACGTTTTGAAGGGAGGTGAGGAGGCCGAGCTCGGTGGGGAGAGGGCCGGTGATGCTGTTGTCTCGAAGGTTCCTGCCAAATGCAAGGACGGCACCCTCCCGCATACCCAATCATCATCATGTGCCCATCACGCCGCACACCATGCGATATCCATGAGCAAACAGGCGGCAAGCCATTGGCGCATTCATTGATGCGGCGCCCGTATCGCCTTGCAAACACCACCGCCACACACATGCGTGCCCCATCTCCCCAAGGGTACTCACAAGCCTTGAAGGGAGGTGAGGAGGCCGAGCTCGGTGGGGAGAGGGCCGGTGATGCTGTCGTCGTTAAGATTCCTGCCAAATGCAAGGACGACAACCTCCCGTACCCCAATCCTCATGTGCCCATCACGCCGCACGCCATCCGATATCCATGAGCAAACATGCAGCGAGCCATTGGCGCATTCATTGATGCGGCGCCCGGCTCGCCTTGCACATACCACCGCCGCACACATGCGTGCCCCATCTCCCCAAGGGTACTCACAAGCCTTGAAGGTATTTGAGGAGGCCAAGCTCGGTGGGGAGAGGGCCGGTGATGCTGTTGTCGTCAAGGGCCCTGCCAAATGCAAAGACAGCACCCTCTCGCATACCCAATCATCATCATGTGCCCATCACGCCGCACACCATGCGATATCCATGAGCAAACAAGCGGTGAGTCATTGGCGCATTCATTGATGCGGCGCCCGGCTCGCCTTGTACATACCACCGCCACACACATGCGTGCCCCATCTCCCCAAGGGTACTCACAAGTTTTGAAGGGAGGTGAGGAGGCCGAGCTCGGTGGGGAGAGGGCCGGTGATGCTGTTGTTGTCAAGGGCCCTGCCAAATGCAAGGACGGCACCCTCCCGCATACCCAATCCTCATATGTCCATCACTGAATGTGATAGGCACACAATCATGTACGGCCCAGTTACATTTTCATGTTTATTAGGTTCATTTATGCAACGTGGGGCTCTATACAAACATGTAGCACACTTTGATCACGGTGCAAGATTTTGTACGCCATACGTATGAGTCACGAATGTATTAGGCGAGTGACTCACAGTCTAGTGCAAGATGGAGGAGTCAGCAAGCACTTGCGGAACTCGGATGTTTCGTTTACTCGTATGCTTGTCGCAAAAGGTACAGCTCCGAGAAGAAACATAAGCACCACCGTGGTCGTCATCCTTGCCATCAAGTTGATCACTGTAGACAGGGGCCATTGTCACATAACCGTTAATATTGCCTTAGGAGTAAGCAGCTTGTGCATCAACTTTGTTTGCCTTTGAGCTGCTTTATATGAAGAGCATTTCGAAATTAGATAGAAAGATAGAAAGAGCATTTATGAAAAACCCATGGCGTGCATCAACGAGACTCAACACAGGACCATCTAGCCTTGAGGCGGATACACTGAGCAGCATTGCCAACTCATACTATCTAGGGAAAAGGGTACATCCTGCATGGCTAGTTGCATTGGCCGCCATACGGGTTGGCCTGACTGTGGCACCTCAGGCAGGGTGCATTATACTTCCAGAGGGAGTTCATTTCACACGATGCATAGCACCATCGAAACGGAGCTGCTGGCTGCAGCAGTAGGTGTTGCCAGAAAACTGCTTGACGGGGGGGCTGATTTCAGCTTCTGTTGGCAATAAGGGCCTGCTCCCATCTTACAGCGTTCAGGGATATGAAGGTAGCCTTCGACCTTTTCTACGCTATCGGTCACATCAACGGAGCCTTAAAACATATGTCTTCCTCAAGAACAGTGCCCTGCTCGGACTGACCTCCCCGGAATGAATAAAAAGTTGAATGTTTTAATCGCAATAGATTCTTTGTGACAGTCTGAAGTCTTGACCGTCGCAACAGAGCGACACGACATCTATGGCTCCCTGCAACTGTGGCTCCCTGAATATCTAATGGATACCGCAATACAAAAGACCATGAACGCAGAATCATGGCCACTCAGCTCCGTTCCTTCCACTTTCTCACTATGTGGAGAACGGTGCATATATTTCTATTCCGGTGAAATAGGAATATGCCTCTCACAGTGGCTTATCACGTTCTGGTTCACGAGCAAGGTAAAAAGCAAGTGAAAAAAGGAGCTAGGCCAAACCAAGGTTCACAACACCTCTACTTAGCTTTCCCCAGCGGCCTCAACCCGCCTTCTAAGGAGCTTGTAAAAGAAAGCCCGACAGTGAGGCTGGCACAATCTTATATATGACAGCGGCGACTGAGTTTAGAGACCATGCTCACTATGCGCCTCAGGTTCCGAGACATGAACCTATGCAAAGCGAACAAGTACATCTGCTCAAGAAGGAAAAGCTGCAACGAGGACAGAAAACAAGGTGCCACATGACGAGATGCAAAGGACTGCAAGATATGTCAAATTGTTGTCACAGTGCTGCCTTTCATTTTCACACAATGGCTCATAAACAGAGCACAGCGCAAAGGTGCAAGCATACTCCAACACAAAAAAAACACAATCATAAGGCACATCTGCCAGTACACATTCTTTCATCGTAAGAGGTTCAAGCAAAAGAAAAATAGGCATGCTCCTGCTGTTCCGTATCACGTTCTAGTCCAATCAGCTGCCAAAAACACTGAGTAAAGTCGTGGATACTAGGAGCTAGGCGAAATCTGGAAGCTGCGTGCCACATACGCTTAGGTTTTGTTCCGCAGTGGCCTCCGAAATGCTGGATAGATGAAACATCTTACGCACAAACATCTTCTGTCGGTGCTCAAGCCTAGGCAAGCCAAAAGATGTTCAAACAGTTGAAAACTCCGCAGTCCCTGGCAAATGTTGGCAAGAATGACGTTTGCGCAAGGCAGCATACTTCGGTGGCTTACTCACCGATTGAGTGATTATGTGAATGGACTTGAGGACGGTCTTTGTCACTGAGCTAGGGCGACCTCGAATTGAGAGTCTTACAGTGCCTCGACCCGCCCACCACCCGGCCGCAAAGTCCTGACACTGTCAGCACGATCAATGAAGAAGGGCGCTATATAAATTCTCGGCCAAAAATACAGTCTCAGAGGGCGATAAAAAGAAAATATCTGGCTCTGACCAAAATATACGGAGGTTGTGACGCCAGCAGTCCGATCTCGTCCTACTCGAGACACGGCCCCTCTACTTTCCCTAAGATACGGTTCCTTCGTCCAAGGGGCATGGCTTCCGCTTTCCGAGGTGATCACACCAGGGCTTATGCAACCAAGGCTAAGGGAGAGAAATTGCACATTTAAAGGGAAACTAGTCGAGTGGAACGGTGACAGCTTTGTGAGGATAAGATGGGGAGCGGAGCACTCAACTTAGACTTCCAGGGCCCTGAGTCTCTCACCAGCGTTATACAGTTGAACACTTCTCCAAAGTACACGGGGGAAGAATCCAGCAAGACTGCAATAATCTACTTACAACTGGGATAGGATGTCGAGCGTCCTTTCCAGTTCTCCCCAGGAGCAAAGTTTCACGCCGCGGGGAAAGAGGGTGAAACACTCGTCGGGGCGGGAAACCGCACGGAACTTGAAAAGAAAGGGACCAAGCTGTTAAATGTTACTCACGTACTAGGCGGATCGATCTCAAAAAGAGATCTCCACTAGGCCATCTGACCGTAGGATCATGTGCGCGACAGTGTTTCGCTTTTTGCATCCCAACATGCCATGCCATAACGCGAGGGTGGCGTCGCGGTAAATGTACGCGACTGCGGTGGCACTGTCATCGTTAGCGTCTGGCATCCGTGAGATCGAAAGTTTGTCCGTGTCGCCCGTTGGGATTCGCGCTTTGCTGCTGCTGCTGCTGATTAAGTAAGGTAATTTGGTCCGGTTCCAAATCATAAGGAGCAGAGGTATAGGAGCCCGGCACAAGGCAGTTGAAGTTCTCCAAGCCGTTGCTGCAATGAGACTGATGAGACTGATGATGACGCGTAGTATCGAAGTTTCAAGGTTCCAGGGCTAGGTTGTGGGAAACGGGTCAGCTATATGTCCATTTAGAGGTAATAACTTTATAGACGAGATAGTTTGAAAAAACTTGCCCACATTAGCGACCCCCCTACCGACTTGGTCCGGCCGACGCGGTGGGGGACTACCGACCCGAGGTGGCGTGAATCGGGGGGGGGAACTACCTGGCGCCGCCACGACAAGTCCCCCCCACCCAAGTCCCCCCCACCCTGAAGCGTCAGGCGGAACCTACCCTCGGAACTTGAAGATATCAAATTTATAAAAAAGTTTATAGTAAAATAATTACAAATTTTGAAATTTTTTTCAACCGGGATCTATCACGGGGAAGCCGATTCCCCCCCCACTGTATGGGGGGCCTGCTTCTCCTTTGCGTCACCCCTCACTGTGTGTGGCATGTGTCACACGTGACCGTGTCTCCGTCACTTTAGCCTGCTCTAGTTAGACAGTCAGTCCGTATGTCTTCCCAGTTTATGCTATTCCGTTTCCGAGCACCCGGCACTGTGTTTTCTGTGACATATCGTGCATATATATATCTTATATATATACCCTCAGTTCTCCCTTTCTGTCAGGTTATCGACCCACTTCACGCTAAGTGGTGTTTCGGTGGGCATCAACTCGCTTTGGTTTTTTGCCAATTCTAGAGTTCCCTGAAAAGTCCCTTGCGGTTACGGCGCCATTCACCGCAACCAAATTTCCTTGAATCAACACGTGGGCTCCCTACCGTCAGCGAGAAAGGTTTCCTACGTTTTCCCTGGGCCAGAATTCCCTGTTTCCCTCTTATTCCTTCACCCTGGCCACTTATTTCCTTCCAATGTCTCAACACCGCCAATCAACCCTCGCAGAGGCGCTTCGGTCGGCACGACGGGCTGGTGCTACTCCTTCCCCAACTTCTGGAGATTCTGGCACTACGACGCCGGGTCCGACACGACCGAGACGCATTGTCTCCACCGCCTCTCTTCGTTCGCGTCCTTCCTCATTGCGTCCATCGCCCACTCCCTTCATGTTCTTCAACGATCCGGCGGTCCTCGTGTCCACGCCGGTGGAGGAGGGGAGGGAGGACGAGTACCTAGAGCAGCTATCTTACGCTTTCACGTACTCCACCGACATCGTCACCATTTTGCGTCCTGGAGGGTTTCACCCTAAAAATGGCTTTACCTTGGACAACGACTCCGCAGACACGGACTTCACTGCTTTGCTCGCTGCCATGAGGCACGTATTATACCCTGTTTCCTTCACGGAGTTCTCCAAACTCCTCGACCTCGAGCACGACTACGACTTTTACCACGTCGTGCTCAACGAGATCATCTTCACCATCCTTCCAGTTTTACTTCGTGGTACGGCATTGGCGTTGTACTCCGAAGCCGCGCGCTCCCATCCTGGTGACGGCCGCTATGTTCTCCAACGACTACGGTTTGAGGTCGAGGGCGTCCCTGACTCCGACACCGACCGCCACTGGGTGAAGATGCGTGCTGTCATCATCGACGAGCACAAGGACCCCGCCCCCCAGCTCATGACCATCCGCACCTTGGGCGACAAACATGCCCGTCTCAACCCTGACTACAGCGAGTCCAAGCGCGTCCGTGACCTCTGGCACATCCTGACCGACTCCGCCAAGCAGACTCCTTTCGTCAACCCGCTGTACGGCAACGTCATCCGCGATCTTCGAGCTGGTTCCCCCTTCTCCTTTTCCACACTGTGCTTGCGTATCCGCACGGTGTGGAAGGAGGAGCTTGCATTTGCCACCCCCGCCGAAGCTTCCCTGTCTGGTGGTGGTGGTGGTGGTGGTGACCGGCAGAAGAGCCCATCCTTCAACTCCGTCACCGTGGAGAAGAAACCCGGCTACGCCACGAAGTGTGTTGGTGAGTGGCGAGTGGACCCCCCTGGCTCACCGCTGAAGCGGTGGAAGGGCGTCGGGTTCCCTTGAATCACGTGTTTCCGGCTGTGGGGTCTCACTGACTCTCACCCTGGAACCAGGGGCTTATGCCCTTACACATGCGTTGCGGCATTCTCCCCCAGGCTTACCCCTCCCTCAGCTGTGCTTGTGGGCAATCGACCGCTTCCGCAGGCATTCGCATCGGCCATGGCGTCCCTGCAGGCAGCTGGTGGTGCCTCCGCGCAGTCTGTGGTGGTGGCGGACGAGCATGCCGACCCCGCACCGGCCGACCCTGAGCCGGTCGGGTCGGTGATGACCTTCATTGCGCCTGTCACTGACCCGCCTCCGCCGCTCGATCACGCCGCGGCGGGCTCCGATGGCGATGTTGCCGAGCCGACGGCTGAGATGCGTCCCACTGACGCGGCTCCGTACCCTGCGGGCGACTCCGACTGTGAGGCAGAGCTAGCCGCCATGCACACTATCCTTGACGACGACGAGGACTGGCAAGCTTTCCGATCGACGCCGTGGATCCCTCAGTTCAATGGTTCAACTGACCGCCGAGCTCCAGCCAACTAGCTTTAGCCTTAGCCTCAATGTAGCTTCTTGCAATGTTTATCCTCATCTTGCCAGCTGTTAGTTGGCCGCAATGGGCCTTTCACTGAACTCTGACATTAAGTGACATTGGGTTTTAGGTTTTAGGGTTTGCTTGCTCTCGGACTGCCACTCACACCTTCGGGGTGAGGTGGTGTCACGGGGAAGCCGATTCCCCCCCCACTGTATGGGGGGCCTGCTTCTCCTTTGCGTCACCCCTCACTGTGTGTGGCATGTGTCACACGTGACCGTGTCTCCGTCACTTTAGCCTGCTCTAGTTAGACAGTCAGTCCGTATGTCTTTCCAGTTTATGCTATTCCGTTTCCGAGCACCCGGCACTGTGTTTTCTGTGACATATCGTGCATATATATATCTTATATATATACCCTCAGTTCTCCCTTTCTGTCAATCTACCTTTAACGCGGTTGGTTAGCTCGTCGCTCTGCAGGACATGACGTCTCTGGTTCAAATCCCGGTTGGAGATACAATTTTAAGCGAAAAATTTCGGCCGGTTTCGTAAATTTGCATACCAAAAATTCGGGTAGGGGGGACTACCCACTTGGACGCGCCGGCTTCGACATGGGTGGGGGACTTGCGACCCGAAATTTTGAATATTTTGAAAATGGCAGATCCTATATGTGGGCAAGTTATTTCAAACTATCTCGTCTATCGTCGCTCGCTCGTCATCGACAACCAATGGTGATTTGCCATTTGTGCACTTACAAAAGTCGTATTGCAATGGCATCTTTGAGCTGGCATGTTCCGATTGGCTTTCCCGATAGTGGGTGCACATGGTAAGGGCCCTGCCAAAAAGCGTCAGGTAGGAAGGATGGTGTTCCATAGGATCAGTCGAAGACGAGCGAGCGACAAGCTAGTTATAGCTGCCACGTCAGACTATATGCTCTGGACTGTGCCGGAGGTGCCGCCACTCTCTCTGCTGCCCTACAGCTGGCCACGATACCTGCTTTTACCTTCGCAACATTTCGTTTCCGCTATATCCATTCACATGGTGCGCCCATCTTCAGCCTGCACTACCTCAGCTCAAAGACTGAACCAACATGCACGGCCTCGCTGGCTCGACGACGACGGGGTGGGGGCGTTTCCCTGTATGTATGCACGCAGGCGGACTGCGGCTTTTTGGGCGCGCCGTCGCCACCAGAGCCTCGCTGCGATCTGCACGGCACCCCTGTGCCACCCGGAGAGGTGCAGCAAGCCCAGCAGCAATTGGTGGATCGTCTCCTGACAGAAGACGCATATCAGTACGGCATGCACGCAGCCCTTGATCTGAGGTTGGCGGTGAGTGAAGCTCAGAGCGCTCTAGGGAGGCCGGACCTGAGCATGGCACAACAACTTCTGCACGGGGCTTGTGGAACCACGCCGGCGGAGGGGTCGAGCGAGGAAGCAGTCGTGACAGGGGCTCTGGGGCTGGCCGTCCGAGCGGGTGCACTGCAGGGCGACCACCTGGAGAAGGCTAATTGGGAGCAGGGGTCCGGGCCCGCCGTCGAAGCGCGACTGCATCCGGGGGAATTTGTGCGCGCGGCGGCAAGGCCTTGCGGCGAAGGCGGAGCGAGCGGCCTGGAATGCCGCGTGGGTGGGAAGCCGGCATCGCTCTTTGCGCCGGAGATGCTTGTGCTGCTGGCAGCAGCTTCCGGGATCGCTGTTGAGCGCCACGTGGCAGATGCGGACGTGGCAGCAGAGGAGTTGACGGCGCTGTCCCCCTCGGGGGCGGCTTCCGCCCTGCTTCACTTGTGTCTCGTGCATGGCCGCTGGGACCGCCATGTGGCGCTGCTCGAGCAGGCGGTTGCTCTCATTGATGAGGTGGCTCGAGGCTCTGGTAGGCTTCGAAACGGCGCCGAAGGTGTGGGTGACGGCACTCCGGCGCAGGATGCAAAAGAAGTAGAGCATGCTGACAGCGTAGGGACTCAACCGGGACCGAGATTGAGCTCCAATCTGCATGGGAAGAGGCAGAGGGGGAAGGGAGGAGCCGAGTTGATTGTGGAGGACGGATGGGCGGGCGGTAGGGGCGCGGCGGAGAGTGGCACGGTGCGGGCAGCAAGGTTTTTGTGCTCTGGAGATTGGGGGCTAGATCTTCTATGGGGCGGAGGGGCCATGGTGCACTCCTTGCACTACCCGCGCACGGGCCTTGTTGCGCTTGTCCGCTTATACAACATTGTGAGCGGAGCCGCCTCCGACGCCGCCACCGATGGCAGGGAGGAGGATGATAGGCGGGATGATAGATGGAATGCTTCGGGCGACGTCCTCAGTGGGAAGGAGGAGCTAAAGGGAGTGTCAGCCCCAGAAGCATCGACGGCACAGGGCCGCGCCGCCGCCTCTGGGTTTGCCAGGATGCGGCTGACGGTGACGATGCCGCTCGTGTACCTCCCTGCGCAGAACCGTGTGGCCGCCCGGGTGGTGGACGAGGACGAGCGCAGCGGCGGCCGGCCGGTGACGTTCTCGGGCTTGCAAGGGGAAGCAGCCCGTGTGCTAGCGCGTGAACACCAACAGCACCGGAAGTTCAAGGCAGGCCCCTACACAAGCCACAGCTCACAACCTGCTTCCGCCAAGACGGCCGATGTGGAGCAGGCGGCGGCGGCTGGCGCAACCCGAGGGACTTACCTCGTCACCCTCGGGGTGAAGGACGCGCTCAGCGGGGAGCTGTCCTTGCACGGCGGCTGCTTCCCTCTGGCAGGCGGCTCCGGGGACGCGCTGTGGGGAAGCCACCCGGCCCCGGACACGGGCAGCGAGCTGCTGGCGTGCATGGCAGGTTGTCCTGATGCCAGCCACTCCCATGTCGCACCTTGCCGCCACCAACTGGCTGTGTTGAGGGCGTTAAGCTGCCAGCAGGTATGGGGGAGAGAGTTGACTGAGGTGGAGAGGGAGGAGGAGGCTTTGGTTGGGGTGGCGGCGGACGGTGGCACTGCGGTGGCGAGCGTTGCAGATGGGGCACGGCTACACTGGGCGTTGGCACAGCTGCCGTCGGTTAAGGCCGACTTGGAGCGAGATGCGCTTGAGGGGGGAGGGCGGATGCTGCTGCAGCGCCTCGTGCAGCGCCTTCGGAGCGGGGGTGTGGGAGCGGAAGACCCTGCGGCGCTTGGGCGCGCAGGAGGGGTGCTGGGGGAGGTGATGCGGCCGGTTGTGGATGTGGAGAGGTATGTTGCGGCGCTCTCCGAGCAGATGCAGGCTGCCGCCAAGTCCAGATGCGAGCGGTTTATCTGGGAATCTCAACGTGAAGAGCACGAGTGCAAGTGCAAGTGCATGTGCGCTGGCCCCTCTTCTACTCCCTCCTCCTGCATACCCCTTCGTCCGAGCAATAAGGGTTCTATGTTCTATGGGTGGGCACAGCTGCACGTACTTGATCATGGATACATTCGAGTTCGTGACGAGAGATCCGCCTGCACGGCTGCACAGTTGCGCAGATGTGAGGTTCAATGCATAAAGAGATGTGAAGCATCCCTGAAAGCTCGACACTATGGAAGAGAACATCGGCGACAAGATACACTGAGAGTGGGTCGCTCCCGGAATCGAGGAGCTGATCAAAACAAGTTCCCCAAAACATTGGGCAAGCGGCGTTCTTAGATGCCACTGGCCAATTTGATTGTCTGAAATAGACTCTGCGCACCTCGCTGCTCAATATTTTTGTTTGCCAAGTTGCTGTGAACTAAACGATGGAAAGACTCGGCCGCAGAAATGCTGTCGGCGACCGGTGGGCTGGCCGCTAGTGTCAGAGCGGGGCCATTTCCTGAGGCACAGAACACATGACACAGGATGGATGGGTCGTGGGGGTTGTTGGGGGCGACGTGTCAACCTCATTCAGGGATGCTTCATGTGAATACTGCGGGGGGACGAAGATCAACGGTGTCGAGGAGGAGTGTGGGCATTGTGATGGCACGGGCTTGGCCGATTGGGTGCTGATGGCGCGGGCGAATGCACCGCAGATACTGCGCCCGTATGATGGCTGCTGCAAGAAGTGCTGCGGCAGGTTCACAGAGGAACGCCGCCCGCATTTCTACCCTTCTCTGCAGCGTCCTCCGTGGTCACTCCGGGCCACAGAGCCTTGGTTCAGCTGCCTTCCTCCGGCCCCGCCGCTGCCCGCCTGGGCTTGTTCCACCGCCGCCGCCGCTCCAGGGCTGCTGCGGGCCGCCTGGACAGCCCTAAGCAGCAACGCTGGATTCGCTCAGCCAGCAGATGTGTGGTTCGGCCCGTGGCTCAAGCTGGTGGACACGGTGCTATCCGGTCTCCAGGGGGAGGTTGCCACCACCCGTAAAATGCTAAGCGCGTATGAGGAGGACTACAACATGATATTGGCTGCAGCTCCAGCAAACCGGTGGGAGGAGAACGAGGAGCTCTGCCTGAGCAGCTTACGTCTGCTAGCGGAGAGTGTGGTGCCCGTGCTGTATGGCGCCTGCCCCTTTCCCACCATGGATGCAGAAGATCGGAATGTGGAAGGGCTCCTGCAGGCTGCGCGGGAGACAGTGCAACGCGAGATCGAAGAGACAGCGGCTGCACCGGCGTCGGCTGAGGTGGGCATGAGGAAGGTGGGACTGAGGGAATCGGAAGGACCGCGGGCGTTGACAGGGGTGGAGGTGATGGAATTAGTTGACAACCTCTCCGACAGCTATCACCTGTATGATGGGCCTGACGCGCAGGTGGCAGTGACGGATGTGCTGGGGGAAGTGCTACGCGAGTGGGCCGCGCGGCTGGAGTGCTGCGGGGGGCCCTGGTCCCACCGATTCGCGCTAAGAGTGGAGCATTGTGTGCTGCATCGAATGCCCTCCACACTTCCACCCCGCCTCTTCTCAGCCCTATTGCGCCCCCCCCCCACCACCACGGGGCAGCTGCCCGGAGCAGCTGGGGAAGATCCAGGCCTGGACCGCCAGACGCCTCTCTGATGCGTTAGTCAAGGTATTTGACTACTACGACTTGCACGGGGATCGAGTGAGGGTCGCCCGGCTACATCAGCATTCGCAGCTCTATTTGACGGCGCTGCTTGACGCTCTGCAAAGGTTCCCCTGCCGCCAATCTACTCTCCCTACCACCCCTCCATGGCCCTGCCGCCAACCCCAGCGCTCATCCTGCTGCCCGCTTCCAGAACCGGCACAGCAGTGCAGACTGCGCGGACACGTCAGCAAAGTCGTAAACGAGCTTGTTTTTGGATACATTGTGTCAGGATGGTGCCTGTTTGTTGCCAGATTGTGTCCGGCTGGTGTTGTAGAGGAATGTGCGCTCGGGCTGTATCCAGTCGCTTTAGCTGCGATGCAGCTGCCATGCAGCAACATGGAAGCTGCGTGCACGCTAGAAACGGGACTGGGCGCATTCATCTTGGAATATATATACGTCTGGACGTGGAAACTGCGCAGTGCGTTCGTGAACCAACCAAAACGGGAACAGGGAAGAGAGGGAGAGATTGCTCCGGGATGTGAAAATTTCCCACTTTGTATCTTGATGCGTTTTCTTCTGCTTGGGTTGCACGCTGCTTTGCTTCTGCGCAGTTTGTACAGAATTGTTCGTGGCATCGTTGGTGCTTTCCAACCATCCTTAAAGGCTGGCCCTGCCAGTGCATGCATCGGATTGTGTTCAATATGGGGTCAGGTTGAGCGAAAGGAAAGGGGGGAGGGAGGGGGGCGAGTGCAGTGAGGGCGGAGCACAGCTGGTGCAGCAACCAGGGTTGACTGAGACTGCGTGTGACATGGCGACGTCGCTGCTTGACCCAAAGCAGTGTGTGCGCTCGGAAGATGTTGCCACCGTCAGCGCTTTGGCGCGGCGGGCAGCCCTGTTGCCTTGCGGTGGAGGTCTCCCCCGCGTCATTAAAGGCATTCTCAAGGTATTCTCACATGACTTCTCTTAGCTACGTTGAAGTCATCTGCTGACAGCAATTCCTTCATCACTGACGTCTGGAGCCCCGCGTCGCCTCTTGCCTGACTTCCTGTCTTTCCTTTCCTGCGGGCGCCACATCAGATATCTGTTCTCGAACAAACTTCATCAGAGGTATGAAAGCACGTGTGTTTCCACGCCAGTTGCTCAATACTTTTCCAGTCTCAGTAATGAGCATCACCCCTCAGACCGCCTCCGGCCAGCCCTCTTTGGATTCAACCCTGGGCTTGTCATTCCCGGGCGCATTCTCTGCCTTGGGCACATCCAAAGCACGTCCGCGTCAGTGTGTAGGAATATGGGACCAGTGAGTGACCACAGGAAGGAGATCGTTGTCCCGCAGGCGGTGGCGAAGAAGTGGACCACCCCTCGGGGCGTTGGCCTGCTGCCGACCAGGCCGGTTTACCAAGACAACATCAAGCGAGAGATCTCTCTTGAGCTCGAATCCCAGCTGAAGAAGCTCCTGATTGAAGTAGCCCAGCTCAAATGGGGATAGAGGCCCTCGCCGCCTCCGGCCTGCTCGGGCAGGTCCCTGAGAGCATGACAGACAGCTCCGCGCGTGGGCTCAGGAAGGAGGCAGAGATGCCTCGGGCGGCGTTTGAGGTGCTGGCTGCGGGGTCCAGCTGGCCCCTTGACGTAGCCCCGGGAGACAACCCTGCCCAATGGTCGATCGTGGCAGACACCCTACTGGAGGCCGCCGTGGCAGGCGGGGCAGACGAATGCGTGCCTCGCGCGCTGCGTTGCCTTGGGGAGCAGCTCAGCAGGAGTGGCGGGGCGGAGTGGGCGTTGCCTCTGCTGCCTCTGCTACTTCGCGTGCTGCATACTGCTCTCTGTGCTTTGCACTCCACGACAGATGCGTTGGCCAGCGGGGAAGGTGTGGCGCAGACGGCCGGTGCAGGGCCGCAACCTGAGCGAGGCGCTGGCTCCTCAGACCCTCGAGTGACAGAGTTCAGAGGCGCAGTCGCAGCGATCATCAACCCTGCATGGCCAATCATTAAGGAGTGGCATCTGCAGCTGCTGCTGACGGGGCGCGCGCCTCAGGTGGTCCATGCTCAGCAGAGCCATTCACAAAGCCTCGCGATGGTGGAGGGGGCGACAGCCCTAGCAGCCACGATGGAGAGGCTGGCAGCGAAGTACCCACTGCAGGTGAGGAGCGCCGAGGGCTATGGACCGATGCCGGGTGTTGAAAGCATCGCATGGGTGGATATGCAAATGCTTTTAGTTTTTCTTGACTCGTTACCGTTTTCGATGATGGTTACGTAGTGTGCCAGGAATTACTACCCATCTGGCCAAGCTGTCACCCATCCACCCAAGCTGTCACCCATCCACCCAAGCCTGTCACCCATCCACCCCCGCCTGTCACCCAACTATCACCATCCACCCAAGCCGGCCACCCATCCACCCAAGCTCGTCACTCCATCCACCCAAGCTTGTCACCCATCCATCCAAGCCTCCGCCATCCATCCACCCAAGCCAAGCCACCCATCCACCCACGCCCTCCGTCACCCATCCACCCAAGTCAAGCCACCCATATACCCAAGTCGTCACCCATCCACCCAAGCTCCGTCACCCATCCACCCAAGCTCCGTCACCCATCCACCCAAGCCGGCCACCCATATGCCCAAGCCACCCATCCACCCAAGCTTATCACCCATCCACCCAAGTTCGTGCCACCCATCCACCCAAGCTCCGTCACCCATCCACCCAAGCTTGCCACCCATCCACCCCTGCCTCGTCCACCCATCCACCCAAGCCCGTTTCACCCATCCACCTGAGCCGCCACCCATTCACCTAAGCCTGCTGCCCATATGCCCAAGCCCGCCACCCATATACCCAAGCTTCCTGGCCACTCCACCCACCCAAGCTTGTCACCCATCCACCCAAAACCGGTCACCCATATACCCAAGCCTCGTGACCCATCCACCCAAGCCCATCCACCATCCACCCAAGCCTGCCACCCATATACCCAAGCTGTCACCCATCCACCCAAGCCCTGGCCACCCATCCACCCCCTGCCCTGCCCCATCCACCCAAGCCCCGTCACCCCATCCACCTAAGTCGTCACCCATCCGCCCAAGCCCCGTTTCACCCATCCACCCAAGCCCTGAGATCCAACACACCAGGGCCACTGATCGGATGTGGATTGTACCCGCAGGACATGCGGTGTGCTGTCGCATACCTTGCAGCGGTGGCAGTGCAGGACACGACCGCAGAGCGCCCGGGCGCCCCCGGGCTTGCCTTTGCGCAGAGCCTACGCAGCGCCCTCGGAGCGTCCTCGCCGAGCTCCCGAGCCGAGGCAGTGAACGCCACCCTCAAGGCTTTGTGTGCAGCTCTGCGCGTCACCGCTCCCGAGGCCACCATGGACGCCGAGCTTCTGGGCAGCCTGGCTGCAGACCCTGTGGTGGGCAGGTCGGTGTTTGGCCTCCACCTGCGGGCAGCATCGCCACAGCCCCTAGTGGGCAGGCGCTGCCGCTGCTGATGTCAGACCAAACTGCCGCGCAGCAGAAGCCCATGACCACCATGCCAACAGACGATCCGGGGCGATATTTCGATGTTAGAAACGCCATTTAGGGTATGACCGAGCACGTATGGTATTTTCCGAGTGCGCGAGCTTTCTGGGCAGGCGTGATCAAATTCCTGTTGAGTTGAGCATGTATCAACGTGAGAGGGATTGTTCGCAAGGAAATTGCTGACATGCAGCCGTCAGTAAAATTGCGGTCGACTCGAAATGCTCCGCAATTATACTCCCTTGCTTTAGGAGGTCGCTGTCATTCGATCACCAGAGCCATGCGGCGGAGCAACACGCCTTACTTTGGCATCGGAGAGGCGAGGTTGCATGCCGATGTCTCATGAGTTGAAAAGACGCATGTGGCATGATGCTTCCACGGCGCGCCCATGTGCATCCATGTGTTTTCAAAGGGAGGAATGTGGATTTGTAATTTGGCCACGTGATGCTTTGAACGCCATCCAACTAGATGCGATATCCAGAACTAGGCCAAAGTAACCGATTCTCGATCCATGATGGTCTCACCACCACCAAGCCGGAAGCCGCATGTACTGACCGCGCATGTGATCTCCGCACAGTTGTGCGGCATTGGCAAAAGCAATGGCATCCCTCGAGGCTGCGTGGCAGCGAGCAGTGGAGGCCAACGCTCAGTGGCAAGAGCCGTGGAGGGCAGCAAAGTCTGAAGTGCTGCGGGTGTGGCGCGACCGAGAGTGTCAAAAAGCTCACTTTCGCGAGGAACACATGCTGCGGTGCGCCACCAGCGTGCACTGCTGTGCGTCGAATATATCGATGTTACTGATATCCCTCACACCTCGACGTTTGAATTTTTACCCCGAGACTCTCTGGTGGACTCACAGCTGCATATTCCGCATGCACTGCACTCTCTCGCAGGGGCCACCAGGGCCCGTATGGGGCCCGTATGGGGCCCGTATGGGTCATATACTCACAGTCATCTTTGCAGTTCAGTGTCTCACTGCAGACGCCGGACTCAATCACGGTCACCTTCCTGTGCAGGTGTGCCAAGTGCGGTCGAGCATGGAAGACTTTGCAGGCCCCAGAGGGTCCCCTACAGCAGCTGCAGCAATGCGCGGATCAGTACCGCCTGCAGACGCCCCTTCGATTTTTTCTGGCTGATGAGCTGGCAGTCAGTCTTGAACGGGAGAAGACGCCTGGGCAAGTTGTAAACATGCTGCGATTGCTGATAACACAACATCTCTCTGGAGGGATATCTGGAGGAGAGGAGGAGCCCAGTGAGCAGAGGCTGCTCCCTCTCGAAGCGCCACAGCTCTGTCCGGAGGACTTCCCCAAGAACTAAGGGGAATGGTGGCTGGCAGCTACTATGGCACCATCTCAATGGCTTGTTGAACTATTCCAACTTATGCGGGCAGAAGCAGGCGACGGCCATGGACATGTTCCGTAGGTGCATGATGAAACATGCGCGCCTCGCATAAGTAGAAGTGTCGTATCTAATTATGGTATAGACGTATGCATGCATATAGTGTGCACGTCCAATGGTATTATAGTATATATGTAATATAATAGTGATTCGGTACACCATAAATGTATGTATGTCCAATTCGTAAGACTGTGTGAAATTCGCATTTGCCCTTATGTTTGCTCGTCTGTATAATTCTCCTGACTATGCCCACGTCGTGCAAAAGCATGACTTCGTGTCCAATGCTGAACATCGGATGGAAATCAATACGAGATTCTTAGAATCTATAAATGGGGGGGTGTCTAATTATGTCCTAATTTTTCGTCGCCAATGTGACCGAACATTGAATACGTCGTCGTCGTCATCATCATCATCGCGTCATCGTCGTCATCATCCAATTCGTTTCGGGGGAAACTGAATGCCAGTCAATCAGAGACTATCGAATAATACTCAGTGATATAGCGTCTTTAATCCGGTACTGCCCCCTTGAATTCATACGTCCACTTCGATCCACGCACCTGAGTGTTGCCCCCGTATGACCAACACAGCAGCAACGAGCACATTGTCGAACCTGTTGCGGTAATTCAAAAGATGACCACCAACAGATTCTGGTGACGCCGACCTTCGTAAGAAGGTTTGTCAATAATATTTTCTGAATATATATAATGCTTGTACACACTAAGCCCTGGTAGGGTTGCTGGTTTCTGCAGATGGCTGATGAGCCACACCTGACAGCTTAAGAGCCGATTTTTGAGAGGGGACGGAGATTGGTATATCATTTTGGCAGTGGCATTTCGGGCAATCGCAGTGTTAAGAAGTGTGATTCACGATGTGATTAATCCTTAACACTGTGAATCACACTACCGGAATTCTCCGTCACCTCTCAAAATCGACTCTTAAGGAGGTGCTGCTATAGCGCCCCATGATGATAATCGCGCACAATGTGCAGGATATATCGGATGTGATAGCATGCATCAAGGCCGCCAATTTTATGAGTACATGTATACGCACCTCGATAGCATCACATGCAATTTCTATGAGCATATATGTACCCCATCTCGATGGTATCCTACGAACCTCTCGTGGACAAAGATAATCTCTGTACGTGGCATTTGGCATAGATACCACCGTGGCGAAATAGATTTCTCGTTCACACATCTATAATTTCTAGCACGCTGAGTCTAGTACTTGGCATTTTCGTTGAGCCATCAAAACTAAAAGACAGCTGTTGGGAAATAATGGAGGAGGTGCCACGCTGTGCGCATGTCATGATAATTCATGTATAGGCAAATCCCTACTAAATATCGTGGTAAACCTTCAATCTTAACATGCATTCCACGCCAGGTGAAAAATCACTTGTTCGGAAGAGCGCATTGTGTGTGTGCTCATCCTTGGACCAACTCCTTTGGCACACCGTAGCCGCAGAAAACCGGCTGCACTATGTACCCACGCCGGATCAAAGGGTTCAGCACGCGCGCGCAAGCCCACGAAGCCTGTGCCGGACTCGCGGTTGGGATTTCGTCCTTTCCCCTTTTGCGCCCTTTGCGGGGAAGCGGAGGCTGTGCCGGGATGCTTGGGAGCGCCCGCCGAGGCGCGTGGGCACGGACTGGACACTTCTTGGAAGCGCAGTGCGCGTGGGCTCCACGTGGCGGGGCACGCGCGCGGATGCTGACGGCGGCGCGGTGCGGGGCCCGCGGCAGATCAACCTGATCCTCGCGGAGTGCGAAGTGCTGCCGCCGATCATGCGCCTGCTCGGCACGCTGCACGAGCACGAGGCCAGCAAGGCGCAAGGGCTAGCGGAGGCCCTCACGACAGTGCGCGGCGCTCTGCAGCGGGGCGGCCTGCACCTCCCCCGCCTCGTCGTCAATTCTTTGAGCTGCGCACGGCTCTCTGGGTCCATACTGTACAGTTCATCAACAGTTGGTAACAGTGGTGGACTCTCTAAATTTTAAGAAAGCTGCTGGGCTGAGTTACGTGGACGTGGATGAGTTTAAGAAATTAGCTGGTTGGCTCGAAATCCGAAATTCCTTATTCTTAGCGATTCTCTTAGGACGCGACGCTGGCGGGGGAAGGGGGGGTACCCAAGTCGACGGGAATGGCTGGCTGGCCCAAAATCTCCGGTTTTCTTAAAGGTGAGCGATTACTGTACGCCATGGTGGCAATTTGATGTGAACGGTGTTAACAATACCATATATCACATCTCCCCACACCATCAGAAGACTGATAACAATTTCCCACACGATAACACAAACAAGCAGCACGATTGATGCAAGAATAAACAAGATGTGCAATATATGCATGTCAGCATTTCTGTGCAAATGTTCGTCAATATAAAAGTAAGGCATAAAATTTGTTGGCTAAAGCAAGAATGCAGAGGTAGCTTCATCAACAAAAAAAGCCGAAATTTGTGGTAACTTTATTTACAAATGAGAAAAATAATGTTTGATACACAAATCCCATTCTATTCATTCTCATCATCAGAATTCTCATCCTCGGAATAACCGTGCTGTTGCGAATTATTGTGATAAGTCTTGATATATGCTGATACAATATCAGCCACTGATGGTTGCAGGAATTTGTATTGCCAGTTTGCCCTCACAAACATGTACATCTCCAACATATCCGGAGATAACCCACGAGAGTGAAGTCTGCCAATAACGTACCAGCATTGCTAAAAAGCTGTTCCACGTTGGCAGATGCACACTTCTTGGAACAACAATCAGCAAAATACACTGCAGTGTGAATTGGGATTTGTTGCTCATAATCACAATAAAACTGGAACTGGTCAAACTCATGAGTGGCGTGTACAACATACTTCCCACTAGACACTGCAGCTTTGCACAGTGCAGCAAAACTGTCCTTCTCAGTACGAATGCGTTCTGTCAGCAAAGCGTCAGTGGAGTCGGCACCATCACAAATTAATTCAATGACAGGTGTGGTCCCTATGAAAGAGGTTGCCAGCTCCGCCAGAGTTCTCCTTCTCTTGGGGGCGGGCTTACTGACTGACTCTGGCGCTGGGCTTGCAAGATCGACCACAGAGGCAGTGTCCGAGGTTTGCACGTTGCTTGGAGTGTTTAGCCAACCCTTGGTCAACAAGTACTTGCCTCGGAATCTCAACTGACGGTTATACTCACCCTCCATCATCTCTACAGTGGCACTCATATCATTAAAGATAACACCGTCCACACCCGTGTCTATGGAAGGATTCATCTTCAAAGAAAGCAGGACATCCTTGTCAAACCCAAGAACTCGCTCCTTGAGCTCAGAGGCAGTGACTGAACGAAATTGCTGCAGATCGGTGGGAAGGGAGCGTGCATGCACATTCTCACATGTTTCAGTATCACCACTACCGCTCACAACCGCCACAACGTCCGCCGTCAACTCAGCATGCAACGTGGTGGCAAGGATGTAGGCCTTGTCCAACCCACTACCAGTGTGACCTTGAACTGCCTCGGATACCTCATACGGCGTAGTGAGCAAACTTTCCAGAAGATTATTTTTCTTCCACTCCAAGTTCCCCAAGCAGCGATGCTGCAAAGAGTACTCATTCCCTTTCGCTTCGTTGGCCTCCACCTGCGCAAAAAGACATAACTTCTGGAACTGGAACTGGAAAACAAATCAAATCCAAGTGACAACCAAACAAGGATAGACATATGAACATCATAAAGAAGCTATCACATGCAAAGATACCTGCTCGATGTCGGAATCCTCTCCTTGGCTGCATACGTCCGCGCTCTCCTCGTCGCCACAAACGGCATTGACCGTCACAACAGCAGCGATGGTTGCAGACGCCGTGGGTTCTTCCTCAAGGTCAGAAACGTAGAACGCAGGATGCTCGGAGCAAGTCCCCTCGCGCGAGCCCGTGAGTGCCAACTTGATGTCACTTTCCAGGTGGCGGTTCTGCCGCAACATACGGTACAAACCGCCCCAACGAATCTGGTGCTGACGGTACACGCGCTTGGTGCGGCAAGACTTGATGTATATTCTGCGAAAGGCGGATTAACCCGCCGTAACACGTTGTTACGGCGGGTTACCAATACCTAGGCATTTCTACGATATCGCGCGCGTAATTGACTTCGGGCAAAAAGTAGGAACAACAGGCGTTTATCAACCTTCAAAATTACCCCCAAAAAGTTGGCAGAATGCCACACATTTTGGGCTGAGGATTGGTCTATACCGATAGGGAAGTGCTCTAGATCGAAACTTAAGGTCACAAAACATAAAACCTCCTTCAAATATTGTCACTTAGTGCCTTGGGACCACCACGTAGCCTACGCGGAGCAACAATAAACGAAGTTAGGGATTAACCCGCCGTAATTTTCGGGCCAACCCGCCCTAACTTTGAACGCCATTTCAGCCCGCTATACCCATCCAAGTAGCAGAAATTAAAGTTTCCACACACAAAACTAACTACAATCAACATTGCCAAGCATGGGTTTTATGCGATATCTCGAATTATTGTGGGTATTAGAGTGCTCGGATATCGCTCTTAGGTATTGTTAACCCGCCCAAAAATTAGTAGAATATACATTGACGCCTCGGCTCTTCTGAGCTTGTTGAAGTCGGAGAGCATGTTTGACAGAGCAATGAAAGCGTCTGCTCCGCCGGGCGTTCCGCTTGATGTGGCTCAGTATCGTCGGGTTCTTCTTCTGTCCAGCAGAACCCAGACCGTGCTGAATAGCTCGTTGAAGATGATGAGGGAAACAAACCTGCAACGAACAGGTAGAAACAACGATCTATGTCAGCGTGAACTTAACCATCAATAGATGCGTCGGTGTACGCAGGTACGTACATATGTGCGAATGTTTGTTGGTCACTGCATACGTAAAAATAACAACTCAACAATAAAAAACCCGCACGCACGCACCTTCGTTTTTTTCTGCAAGGCTGCAAACGCCTTCTTGTTGTTGCTGGCTCCATCCAACGTTGGCAAGGTGATGCTTTTCTCCATTGTGAGGTTGTAAATACTCGACTTTAGATTGAACCTGTGATCATCCTGTGATAGACCACCAGGAGAGATCTCACTCTATTCCACCGGCGCACGCCCCATAAGGCAAGACGCGCGTGGTTGGGGCTACTGCTCTAAGATGAAAGCGAGAGCAGCAGCCCCACTTCCCACCTCAACGCGCTCTCTAGAAAACAACGGGACAACTGTATTTATGATACGATGTCAGAATATCACTAACAGGCTAAAGCAGTGATATCTCTGTGAACTCGGAACGTGTCGGGTGAAAAGCCTGGATGTGGTGACACGGTAATCAACTATACGGTGTTCGGACTAGTTAGAGCTATGACTTGCCATACACCAATGACAGCGGTCATATCTCGTTAGATATTCACCATTATTCATGACACGCGCACATGCCGCAATGATGCGAAAGGCATTTTCCAGCCCACATCGAGAAAACAACAAGCGCAGCTCGCAATCCCATCATAAACGTTCACCACCCAAGGTGACTGAAATCGCATACCGCCGCTACGCCCAGAGCGCACAACCTACGTGAACGGCTTACTTTAGCCAACCACGCCCTTTGTAGTTGAGGGATCGTAACACGAAGCGTGGACTGGGTCTAAGACCTAGGAGAATGCGCTGCAATATACCTAACGACCGGTTGGCTCGAGTACCGTACTGTATCTCGGATATATCAAGGTATGTCTTACGCAAGGTCGACTTTACACAAAACTTCTGAAAATATTTTTATTCGATAAACATGTCGCTCAAAGCAATCTACACATATTGCGTACTCCGGGTATGCAATTGACCCAGGCATTGAAAAGTTATGGTCGATACCGCTCAATTATCTCCCATACTTAACCATACATAAGCGGAAACTTAAATCGCTTACATCTTGTCAGATATATAGTCGGGTGTATATATATCGGATAACGGAGAATACACCCTGAGTTAAGGGTTTCGATATCAGAACGGTAAAAGTCTCCGATTGATAAAAGAGATACACATAAATACTAACGGGTGTTTCCCGTCTACTGGTGACGGTCACCCAGCCTACTATAGGAAGTGACAGGTGACAGTCTTTACTGTCGGTGTGTCACATCCAGCACACCACCTAGGGTGGTGACCGGAGCTAGTAGTGAACGAAGCAAACAAACTCCCTACTCAACTTCAGGAGGAAACGGTAGCACAACTGGGGGCCTGTACTCTCGGTCAGGGCGGTCCCAGGTCACAGCAAGATTGTCAGATACTGCTGTTACTTTGCTAAAACCCTAAACACAGCTCAAACTCAGAGAGCCCTTCTGCACATCTAGGAGGCTACACTACAGCTAACTCCCAGGCAGGCACGGCGTGACTAATCCTAGCCACTAGTGGTCTTCGGAGCTGTCTGCCCGGCTCGGAGCAGCGTGACTGTGAAGCAGTTGCCGGCCCCCGGGGCCGGTGATGAATCATTCGTAGAAGAAATTGACGAGTTCTCGATCACGGGAGGCTGCACCGCACCGGGGTGCTGCCAAGTGCTGCCCGACGGTGGAGCCTCGTCATCCGAAGATGAAGCCGGCGACAGCGGAGGGCCGTCCACAAACAACTCGGCAGGCGGTGGCGGCCCGGGATGCCACGGCATCGGAGCCATGTAGAGGCCCTGCCGTCTTTGCTCCCGCCGTTGGCGACGAGGTGGGATGGCACACGGCACGCCATGAACCATGTCAGTCGGCGAAGCCTCCTTAGCCGGGATCGCCGAGGTAGTCCACGTAGCACCACCGACCGGTGGAGCCGTGCATGTGCGCGCATCGGCACCACCGACACCGGCAACGGCGTGCGGCGCGGCGGCGGCACAAATTACAAAGAGTGCGCACACCAAGGAGGAAGTGAGGAGAGATCTCGCGAACCTCGGAATGCCGTTCCCGCAGCCGTACCGTGGTCGCGGCAATGCCACCGAGTCACCCTCGTCGTCATCGTCGCTCGTGGTGCAAGTTGCGGGCTTGTAGTCGATCACGCGTTCCGGCTCCCCAACCGCGGAGAGCAAATTCATGCTCGGGGCCGGCTCGTCGGGCACCAAAGCAACCCCCGTGCCCTCAATGAAGTCGGCAAATGTGCGGGTGACGGGAGGGCAGAAGGGGTTTGGCGGACCGGTCCAATCCTCCTCGGACTCAACCGACGCGTGCGGGGACCGGGGAGTGCGCGGCCGGCTCCGACACCACCGGCAAGTTGGCAGTGAAGGTGTTGATGTTGAACGTTGAAGTTCCAGCCGCGTGTGCCATCTCAGAGAACTCGGCGACAGCGGACACGAGGACCTCACCGTCCTCCTCGCAGAACGAGCATGCCGAAAGATCGGTGAAGACCTCCGGTTTCCCGCCCGCAAGCATGCAGAGGGCGTCGAATTCCACGGGGTCGCCGTGGTCGATGGCGTGCTGGAACTTCGCGGCCAGCACGGAGTTCTCGGCCTCCTCGGCGAAGGCGAACGCCGAGAGCCCGGTCCTGCCCCCGTTCGGGCAGTCCCGGTGCCAATGCCTCGCTCTCCCCTTAGCACACAACTGATTTTGGCAGTACGGGATTGTCGCACCGCTCTCGCGGTGGAAGGCCACCTTCCGCGAGACGGATTGAGACCAATTCCCCCCTTTGGGGAGGGGCGAGGCTGCGAAACGGGTCTTGACCCGGCGGTCCGGTTTGTCCGCGCGAGGGGTAAACCCCCGCGGAGACGGTTCGGACTCGGCGGCGACGAGGAAGGTGGCTAATTGCCTCTTCAAGTCGAGCACCATTGTCCGTAAGTCCTCGATCTCACCCGCCGCACCCGACCCATCAACGCCCTTCTCCATGAAGTGCGTGCCGTGGGAGTACCGGTGTGCGGATGCGGTGGCGGTGCCCGCCCGCACGTGCTCGCCGTAGCACTCCCGCACCCACTGCTGAATGGTGAGTAGGTCGTGGGCGGCCCGTTGGTCGTGAAGTAGCAAACGGGACACCACCGGCTGGTAGAAGGTGGCGTCGAGAGCTTTGATGAAAAGGGACTTCACGTCCTCGTCCTGGAGCGTTGATTGATCTCGTCCTCGCAGCCTTGAGCGCGGCGTTGAAGTCCTCAATGGGTCCATGAGGGTCCACGCCCGCAGCGATGCGGACGGCAAACATGTCCGCCTGTCCCTGGAAGGGGTCCCCAACCGGGATCATCCGACGGGCGAACTCGAGCAGGACACGCTTACCGTCTGCTGGGAAGCCGGCGTGGGACGAGTCCAACCAGTCCGCTGCGGGCGATGAGGGGTCGATCAGCAGCTCGATCGTGGAGAACAATAAATTGTTGGCCTCCACGCGGACGGCCAAAGTAGCGTCGTCCAGCGTGAAGAGCGGGAGGAAACCGGTGTCCTCAGTGACGAATGCCGCCTGCAGGGCAGAGACCATTCTCGTGAAGATGGCCGCCGCGTGGGGCTCCGCACCGGAAAATCTCCCCTCTTTGCCGTCGAACAACTTGCGCTGGACGTGCTTCGCCACCTTCATGTCGAAGTGCTCCCGCTGTAGGGTGCGCACCGATGCCAAAAATGCAGCCCCCGCCGAATTAGCGGGCGGCTGTGCCGCTGGCGGGGTCGCGGGTGTGTTGGCATGCCTGGCAGCAACGGAGTCAAAGATTGTGCTTAATGTGCGGCGGCGATGCGCCATGCTAGCCGTCGATCTAGTAGAAGCAACCATGATGAAGAAGACTACAGGGGTGGAGTGAGGCAAGAAGACGTGGAAAAAAATGCGGCAGTCTTTGGGCGGCCAAGAAATGCGGTGGGTCGTCGATACGGCTGCCGTGAGAGAACAGAAATTCCGAGAAGTCGTGTGGTAGATGGCGGCCGATACGAAACGGTGTGGTGACCAACCAGGATGCGTAAACCAATCCAACGTTAAATCCCGTAGAAAAGATGTCCTCAAAGGCCTACAGCTAGCCGTAAATCAACCCACAAAATTTAGGCCATACCCGCGACTGCCGGCACTTCCACGCGCGGAGCGCCTCACTCCATCTCAAGCGTCTGGCTTTAGCCAATCATCCTTGCGGTGTCGCAGTGGCTAAATAAAGCGTAAGTGGGGCCAAACCTGTCAGATATATAGTCGGGTGTATATATATCGGATAACGGAGAATAAACCCTGAGTTAAGGGTTTCGATATCAGAACGGTAAAAGTCTCCGATTGATAAAAGAGATACACATAAATGCTACTAACGGGTGTTTCCCGTCTACTGGTGACGGTCACCCAGCCTACTATAGGAAGTGACAGGTGACAGTCTTTACTGTCGGTGTGTCACATCCAGCACATCTCACGATCTAGAAAATCAGAAGTTTTGTGTAAAGTCGACCTCGCGTAAGACATACCTTGATATTTCAGAATGACGCCGTTAGAAGAACTACTGTATAGGCTGCAAAACCGAATACATGTTGGGTATTTAGGATCGGTCCGATAGAGAGCCGGGGCAAGTGACTGCACATGTGGCCGTCCTAGGCAGAGTCGGCACGTTGTTAGGAGACTAGTGCTGACAGATAGGGGCATGCATGCCCTACACCGGGACAACTCCCGGCTAGGGCTGCCAGCTTGATTTCAGCAAGCGCTGCGGGATGCGTTGCGGAAGGTGCCGAGGATGGAGCAACTGATGGAGATGCCACTTGGGAAGCCGGTGGAGTTGCATGGGGAGCAGTCGGTGGGACAGGTGCTGCGGGAGATGCCGAGGAGGGAGCAGCCGCTGGAGCTGCAATTCCCCCCTGTGTCGGTGTGGCCATAGGAAAGAGGACGTATACCCCTGGCATTATTGTTTTGTTAATCGGTTTTGGGGTTTTCATCATAAAGCATTAAGAGAAACAATAGTAGGAGGGGGTGAAATAATCAATTTCGGCATTGTTTGTTTGTGCGTGACGTAAATACGGCCGTCGATTTTATTTATTCCCGATTGTTTTGTCTGTGTCCAATGCGTGAGCATGGGCTGCAAATTATATGTATATATATATATTGTTTGTGTGTTTGTTTTGTGTGGGGAACGCGATGTGGCTTGCCCGATTTAATTACTTGCCAAAAGGTTGATTGGCATTGTATGATTCAAATCAGATCGTCGTCGTGACACACGACGCCACGAGCGGCAGCTGACAAACATCCAAGCATCCACAAAAGGAGCGCCGTATTGTGTAGTCCAAGACTTCCGTCCACGCAAGAGGTTGACCAAATAATCATTCCTCTGTAAACTATATTCGGTATTCAATTAATTACTTATCGCGGTACGGTATGTCGGGTCCTTCGAATTTACAAGTTGTGGGCTGCTACATATGCGCGGTGAATAAATTCAATACGTGTCACTGCGCGAACAACACCGCGCAAGATATATTCGAGGAGAGGGGCGTCGGCTCGACAAGATGAAGCCAAAGACCATTCGTACCTTCGGGTTCAAGCGCGACGTTGAACCTGAGAACGTCAATCCGGACCCGACTGTAGCCCGCCCGGAGGGTCGCAGTGATGTAAATACAAATATATATACGATATATGTGATAACTAGATATATATATCTATCTCTCCAATGCAGAAACGGAGTACATAAACACAGCTTCGGACGGTGTACCGAGAGTCTAAAAATCAGATAGACAAAATAACTCAGGGTGTTTTGTTGATCGGAGACGGGAGGCACACGTGGCATGTGACATTGCAGGTGACAACCGGGTGAGGGGTGAAAATGAGGTACACCACTGCGCCACCCTTAGGGGTAGGAAGTTGGTCTCCGCATGACGCGGGCGCTATGCGAATAGTGATGAGCGGTGGGAAAAGGTCCTGGGCCGTATGCTCCAGCGCATGTACGACCAGAAGGCCAAGATCAAAGGAAGACCGAACTTCAAGGCCATCAAGGGCGGATGGATACGTGTGGTGAAGAGGGGGAAGGGTGGCAAATAATTGATTCGCTAGTGGCTCGCTAGTTGCCCAAGAATTTCTCCTCGCCCTTCTTCCTTCGCGGATCCGAAATTTGAAGCTTGGTACGATGATGACTCTTGGGAGTCAACGGAATTCTTACGAGAATAAGATCATATCCAAGGGTTTGGTTATGTGGCCGAGACGGAATTGTCTCGCCACACGAAGTGGGAGCCAATCAACAAAATCATGGTATTGTGCAAGTTTCAACAACTGGGTAATGCGAGCTGCATGCATATCTTTCGCGGTACATGAAAGCTTGAGCGACCACTCTTTGCGAATGACGCAATGACGTGACCGATCGATGACTTGCGATCCGTGCGAAAATGACATGACCGATCGATGACTTGACCCGACACACCCCGGCAACAAACCCCCCCCCTGAAGCCCCGATTAGATTCGGGCTGATCATGGACATGTCCATGACCGACCGATAAAAAAATAGCGATCGCAAGCGATTGCCTGCATCGTCAGATCATCAAATCATCCACTATAACTATCATATCGTGGCAAATCGTGGCACGCTATGCCCGGTTGCCCTACTGCTACAGTAGGGCTCTAGGACCTAGAGTCCGAGTCCTACGCTTAGCCTAGGTGTGGTATACTAACTCTTGTATTTACATAAGATAGTAGTTAGAAAAACATTTTGTATTGCCCTACGCGTGTCTTCGGTTGCGTAGAGCTCAAGCACCTCTCTGCAGCCGCAGAGGACAGAGCGTTTTGTGGGAAGGCGCGAACGCAAAGTAGCTCAACACCCCCCGGCCTAACCTGTGGAGTGAGTGTCCCACCATTTTTGAAACGTGTACGGTTTCGGCTCCGAATCCTCGCTTTGCTCAAGCAGCGCAAGAGGCCATAAATGCTAGGATGGTCGTGCTAGGATGCTAGGATAGTCGTGCGAAGCGACATGCTTCGCTGTATTAGAACTTTCTGCGTGGCCGCACCTCCCTCGTATAACTCCACTTTTTTTATACGAATAAGAGGAGTAAGCTTTGTATGTGCTCGCCTGCATCCTTCGCTGCTGACCCTCGCTCGAAACTGGAACCAGGAATCAGCATCCACCGATGTCCTTTTCTCGGCGTGTTGATAGCAGAGTGATGCGCCGCGTGTGTGTTCAAGACGCGCTCGGAGTTTGCATCTGAAGCTCGCGCACGTGTTCCCCAGGAGCGATGAAGCTGACAAGCACCTGCCGTCTGGCGCTCACACTGCTCATCGTGTGCAAGGCCATCGCTGCTTCTAGCGCCGAGACTAACGACGAGTCTGCAGACGAGGAGGTGAAAGTCTCCATCGAGTGTGGTGCCGTGCTGTATATAGCAGCCGGAGCCGGTGGAACGATTGCAGCAACAGCGGCTGCTAGCGCACTCCCTCTGGTGTTATGTTCGACGAGTGGATTTTGCGCCGTTGGTGTCGCAGCTGGGTCCCATGCCGCAAGGTGGCAGGCCACCCTACCGTTAATTGCAAAAGGAAGTGTCTTCGCCTCATTGCAGTCGATCGCCATGGGAGGTACAAGTACAGGTACAGTGCTCGTGAGCGGCGCGCTTGGTGCCTTGGGAGGAGCAAGTTTCCTGAGAAGCTTTTGCGAGGAGATCGACGCGGTTGACCCCGACTCAAAAACAGGTTCCCTGATCCGTGGCATCGTGGAGGCTGCCCGCGTGAGTTCAAACGGTATAGAGACTGTCAAACTGCACGCGGAGCACGCTATGAACGCTGCGTTCCAAGCTGCTACCAATACCTGGAACTTCGCAAAAGCGAAGATCGATGAAGTTGTTGACGAGATGGAGAAGCGCAAAGCGGAACGAGCGGCAAGAGCGGCGGGATGGGTACCACACGTGCGGTCACAACTGAAAATTTTGATCGCCGAGGAGATGGAATCCTATTCAGTTTACAAATCAATGAGGTACAATACAATTCGTGAGGTTGACCAGTGCCTGGCAGGACGATCGAGGGATGCCGACGCCGCTACAAGGTTTCGCGAGTCGCCTGGAAGCTTCCTGTTGGATGAATACACAAAAGCTTTTACAGCGTGCATTGCTAAACATCCATACGAGGATCAGGTTCCGGCTCGGAAATGCCTCGAAGACAGACTAGTACTTGACGGGTGTTACTCACGCGGTAACCTAATCGTACTGAGGTCCATGACGAGTGATATTTTGTTATCGTAATAATTTAACAAAGTTAGGAAGAAAAAAATGCGATGTATGAGCCTCGTTTACACTGGATGTCATACTAGCACCCTCGAGCCTACCCTTTCCACGCTCACATCCTAACGTCCTTCTTGCCAACCTCCTGCTTGGCCGGCATGGTATACGGCGGGAGCTCGCCGATGTCCAGGGCGTCGGCCTGCAACTGCTCTAGGTTCCACGTGTTGCGAATTAGCTGGTGGCTGGAGGTGACAAAGAGAGGAGGGCGGCTGATGGGGATCAATAATTCAGCCGAGCCCTTCCTTGCACATAGCGCAACGGCACACGGCACAACGGCCATCGGCTTTGAAGATTGCTGCTCCACTTGCCCTATGCCCACATTCTTTTTCAGATTGAACCCCCATGAAAAAAGACAATTCTCGAAGTCCCAACCAAAATTTCCAGGATCCCATCCAAAATTCCCATTTGCTCTATTGAGATGTATACCACACATATCTAAGGTGTTTCCGCGGTACCGTGGGTTCTGTGGGTCGAGAACTGCTCCGATCGGTTCACATTGCTGGGAGAATTTCACGGATTGGACATCGCCACTCATGCCACCGTGTGTGTGCAAGATCGGGAAAAGTAACCGATATCCTTCACCTGTACATATGTTGAGGACACAATGCCGCTATGGTACAGTAACTCAGCGTCAATATGTCAAATATGCAATATAAATTCAGTATATTTGCATAGGCATGCTAGCATATCCCATAGGCATATGCATTATTAGCATACGCTAATTCAAGTCGGATTGTACACGGATTGTCGTCGGAGACTGGGCGCATGCCGCAAGGTCACAATCGGTCTCTCTCCAGAGCGAGAGTCGTCGGAGAAGGATTCATGATAATCCACAAGCACGATGAATGTATGTCGGTCACATTGCGTGTAGAATGTTAGGGATCGCGAGCAGCCATCAAATGTGGTACGTCACCGAACCTGCCGAATCGCGATCTCTAGATATCTGCCACGGTATAGATGTCACAAGAGGACCGTGCTTGAACATCAATAAGCACCGGTAGCTCAGTGGCCGAGCGCTCGAGCGACAACCGAAAGGTCCCTGGTTCGATCCCGGCTTGGTACAACATTTTTGCTCGAGCTTGCGGAGACGATCGGGTCTTATACAGTGGGAAAGTCCTATCACTATTTATTGATCCTTAACATTGGTATCGAAGCAACGGTTCAGAACCGCCTCGAATGTAACGGGCATATTGGCACCTTGATGTGACCTACGCTGATGACGTGGATTCGGGTTGCATCCCAGTAAACTGCGATGCACCTTCGGTGCGACGGGCGGCATCCCGTATATAATTAATGTGGGACGTCATTCCCTAACCAAATCCTGAACATACGGCTCACAGTAAGTTGTCACGTCATCACATCTGAAGTTGGGACCGAAACGTCAACGAAACGACACGAATGTAAAGTGCATCGAAGCGTCAAGTGACGCACAAGTCACGCATTTCAAGTGGGGAGATATGTTAGGGATCGCGAGCACTCATCAGATGTGGTACGTCATCGAACCTGGCGAAACGGGATATCTATATATCTGGCATTGTATAGATGCCACAAGAGGACCGTGCTTAAACATCAATAAGCACCCGTAGCTTAGTGGCAGAGCGCTCGGGCTACCTAGGTCTTAATAGCCGCGCGTCGCGACTAATTGCGAACACACCAAAATGCGACTAATCGTACGATTAGTCGCGTGCCGTGGGGTCTCGGTTTCTATCTCCCACTGAAATTGTCAGTCGCGACTAATTGTGGACACCCCAAAATGCGACTAATCGTGCGATTCATCGCAACCTAAATAAAGAACGAGTAGTTAGACCCAGCGGGCGGCGACAACCGAAAAGCCCTTGGTTCGATCCCAGCTTGGTGCAACATTTGTGCTCGAGCTTGCGGAGACGATCGGGTCTTATACAGTGGGAAAGTTCCATCACTATTTATGGATCCTTAACATAGAATGAGAGGTGCATGTGCTGGTAGAATATCCTACCCGACTATATATCAGAAAACAGGGCAAGGCATGCATAAATGCTTGAGGGCCTGAAACAAGCGTGTATTTGCATCAGGGCGAATGATCGTTGCCGTCACAATGGCGAGGACAAATCAAGGTCTCGGTAAGGATAAGGGTCATTTGCACAAAATTTCATTTTCTAGATCGCGAGATATAAGCGATTTAAGTATTTGCTTAAGTGTGGTTAAGCATGGGTGGTAACCAAGTAATATCGACCATGACTTTATGATTCGGTGGTAAATTTGATTCTTGAATTGCGAAATGTGGTTTGATTGTTTTGGGCAACATGTTTATCAAATAAAAACATTTTCTGAACTTTTGTGCAAATGGCCCTTAGCGTTACCCAGACCTTAAAATAGTGAGCCGAGGCGGAGTTATCGATGAGAGACAACTCCTTCACCTCGCCGAACAAGGTCGCCAAGATGTTGGAGTCCCACCTGATTACCTCTCCCCTTGGATCTCAACGCCTTGTCGCGCATGCAGTATGCCCCTTCCGTCGCCGATGGCCATTTCGCAGCGACCACCCCGAAGTGGGGATTGCGAAATGCCTCGCACGTATCCACCACCGCAGCTACCAATGACAACTGGTTGTGCCGCAGGTACAATTGTAGCTTGTGGTGTAGTTGGGGTCGCTCACTCACTCTCGCTTGAGCCTTAGCGGTGTCGAACATCGGAGCTAAATTCCTACGCCGTCTCGTAGGAGGGGTCGCCATGGATTTCGTCTGCATGCTGAAAATGACTATATCAAGATATGAGAAGCACGAGGTGGGATGTCAGGGTTATGACCGATGACACATGTGTCATACATGTCATACCTGTCAGACATGTCATACCATGTCATGCCATGTCATGTCGAGCCATGTCATATATTATAATGACAGACAGTCGTCAGACAGTCGTCAGACAATCGTCAGACAGTCGTCAGACAATCGTCAGACAATCGTCAGACAATCGTCAGTACGGTCGACTATGACTGTACATGTCATCGAGATGATAAGTCGCATCATCTGTCATTCATTCAAGGTAAGACTTGAATGGCACATGTCATCGAGAGGCCGTATGTCGCGGACTCGAGATGGCGAAGCAAGATCCATCTTGAAGAACCGAAATGGTTCGGAGAAGAATGCATCTTCGCTTCTAGCATGTTCTGAATAAGCATGCGCAGTAT
The DNA here is from genome assembly GCA_001247695.2 of Cymbomonas tetramitiformis. Taxonomy (NCBI): domain Eukaryota; kingdom Viridiplantae; phylum Chlorophyta; class Pyramimonadophyceae; order Pyramimonadales; family Pyramimonadaceae; genus Cymbomonas; species Cymbomonas tetramitiformis. The sequence continues at coordinate 58,211 of LGRX02003165.1, forward strand.
CATATGGCAAACACATTATTCGTTTGGCCGATACTGGTCGTTCAACCAATGTCTCGGGTTCACAACCCAATAGCGGTACCATCTATGCGATGGGAGACATTCGGTATAGATGAGCTAGCGTTGTGCTAGAGCAGTATCTTCTGTCAGAAGTCTGCACTCATCCCCGCTAATAACTTGCACGTGTGTTACCGTCCCATAACACCGCGCTGTCTATTATATTATATGATATACTAAGGGCTCGCATATCAGCCGTATCAGATGGTATTCTAACTCGTCAAGGCACGAACGAGAACTTTTGTGTGAGTGCAGCGCGTAGATATCAATAATTTTATGTTTACAGGTTGCGGAGCGCAAAGCATATCTGGCGACGCAATCGAATAAGCACGAATATTTGATATACTACATATGCCGCTGCAAAAGCGAAGAGAGTGCGCGAGGATAATCGTCGCATTCGCAGGATCGTGCATAACAGCTGACCGTCGTATACACTGTGCGAAAAGGTGTGCATGAGGCATACGAATGCTCTGTGATCACATATGCGCACCTGTAAGAAATGTATGTACGGCGATCATATATGCGCGAAAAAGCGATTCGCAGCTAGAAGTATGCGCGGCGATCATATGCACGCGCAAAAGCTATTCGCAGCTGTAAAAATTACGCAGTATGAGATACGGGCACAGAAAACATCAGCGGATTCATGATCCGCGCGCAATTTAGCACTCGTATCATGTGCTAAGTACACTGCGACAATATGTGCCCTTCATCAATAGCGCGCGCGATTGCATTAAATCACTTGCAGCGCACGACAATCATCTTGCAGTTTTATGATGACGATGTCAATATAGTTGCAACGATCATCTGCGCATTATATGCGCGCGTCAATATCCTCTGCAAAATAAGTGCATACTCGCAGGGATATTCATGAATGGACGCATGATGACCATTTTACAACATACCACACAATACCTTGATGACTGCTGAGATATTTCAAATTATTCACTGTCAGAATTTGTATACTTACTTGCAATCAAGAGTTTGAACTGCATGAATGCTGTATGCATCTACATGACAGATCATGAATACTTAGCAGCAATATAATAATGTGTGCAAGATATGTGTGTGCGGAGATTGCAATGATTGCAGCACACACACCAGGGCACATATCTTATGGGGATTGGCCGGCCCGGGGCCGAGAGCAGCGCCCAAAAAGAGCTCCGGGCCGAAAGCGGGCCGGTCGATTTTTCATCCTTAAGTATGGAAAACATTTGAAAATTAGCAAAAACACGTGTTTTTCTTTATTCCGGGCCGAGAGTCATTCTAGGAAGATGTGTGCCCTGACACACACACACACACACACATGCACACACACACACATGCACATATACTCACTTGCAGCATTCACCAACATGCAGTATATAATGAGTACATGCAGCATTACACCACATATACATTATATATTGAGTGACTGCAACACTGTGAATTGTGCATGCATCACCAATACAGCTTGACCACGATACCAGTTGTAGTATATATACCAGTTTGATCACGCTAACAACTGGAACACTCGCATCATATTGCAATATATTGAACATTGCATAAAGCATATTGCAGTGCATGCTAAGTTATATTAGAACCCATGTTAGTGAAAGGTGCCTGAAAGTAATCTTAACACCATAATTAGATCGTCATGCTCCGAGGAGCCGAGGTGCTCTTCGGATCACATGCACGTTCTATGGTGGATTACTGGATGGAATGCACACCGGAACTACATGTGAAATAAACAAGCAACTAATTATTGTAAATGAGATTATACAATATTACAATAACCCCTAACCTGATATATATCATGCTAGATTTATTCAGTACATGGTATGTTGATCACCATCCTGCATGATATCTGGGTATATTGTAATACCAGAAGTCACCTATCTGCAAGTGTGTATAGTGAATTCACACACACACACACACTTACAAGTACTAATCAGCAAGTGCTGCACAATGCACACACTACTGACATTACTGTGTAAGATGACATTCACTAACTCAGTAAGTGAAATGATCAACTATAATGTCCATTATGTGCATGATAATATAGATACCATTCCACAAACACATGTGCGTGTGGAATGTCAGAGATGGCGATAGATATGGGAGCAGGATAAAACAACATGCTGTAGGGCTGGATGGAGATATCTCCAGACCCGAAGGCAGAATACTGTGCTCATTGTAACAGCTGGTAACTGTTGAGCACAATCCATCCACTCTCACATATCGTTGGAGCAACAACAACCACAATACTGCATTGTGACAATTGACTCAGTAATGATCAGCACAAAAGCATGTACCTAATCAGATAAATACATATATATATATTGAGCTGACATAGGTTGTTGTGGACACACACACACACATACATTGTGTTGTGCTGAACTGCTTGGATTATTATCAAGTTGTGTCCTGATATGTTTGAAATCTAGAGATATCCCTTTGATATGCTCTTAGTGCACAGCCATATGCTCAAACATATCATAGGTTCTGATAAGTTATCACTTAAGTGGTTAGTCCGCTTACAGTTGATACATCTAACATATCGCCAGGGAGTGCATTAACTTCCATGGGTTTCAAATCAGTAAAACCCACATTTTTTATCAACCACACATGTTGATTATCAGAGATATTCACTTTTATGCCATGAAAATTGTCATGTGCAAAAGTGAAGTAAGTTGCAGTAGTTCTGTAGCTTGCAACTTACATACACACCGAGATATGTTACTGAGGTAATAAATCAGATGGTCAAAAAAGCTGTAAAATGGGTGAAAATCGTTGGCGATAACTTTCAAAACTGAAATTTCGACCCCATTTTATTTTAACTTATGATTTTATACCTATTGAGATATCAGAAAAACATAATGACCATGGTCATATCTCGTGTAACACCCTAGATATTAGGTGTGTAATATGTAGGGGTGTACATATTGGCTGTAACGAAATGCGTAAAAAGTTCACACGCATTATTTCAAAATGAAAAATTCGGGTTGATTTTTTTGCTGATCTGATTATTCAGCTATCAATAAATAATCCCTGATTTATGCAGCACTTGTAACACCCTGTAACACCCTAAAAATTAAATGTGTGTGTCAGGGGTGTAACATACCTCTTGTAAACCACGTAACATACAGTGTAAAATTAAATGCAGTTTTGCTTATATATATTTGCAAAATGTTTATACTGCTTTAATTTAATATATTTTAGGGTTACTGATACCAAGTAACACCCTAAACACACTGTGGGACATAGGGGTCACTGTGACGTTACATACCCTAAATGCCACCTAAATATTGGATACACTTCGTGTTTGGCATATATATATCATGCTGTAATCAGCACCAAGGGACGGTATCGATAGTTCGATATCCCGATATATCGATATATCGAAAATATCGTTACTCATCGATAGTGTTTCTAGCGATATCGAAAAATATCGTTACTCATCGATATCATATCGGGTACTTACTCATATCGATCGATAGGAGTTTGGGTACTTACTCATATCAATCGATAGTGTTTTGAGTTTTTTTGTATCGATTTATCGATATCATTTTTTTCGCGTGTTATCGATATGCGCCGTCGCTGAACCCCGATATCGCGAAATCGGGCAGATATCGAAAATATCGATAGTTTGACCAGGGCAAGGGACGACGCTCATGCGTCATGGATCCCATGACTCGGTCGAATTGATCTTGGAATGCCACAATGACTTGTATCCTTAGTCATTAACGCCCAATCATGTGCGTTTATAGGTGATCCCAAGATGGATTCGACCATCGGGCATCACAATAAAGCCAGAATAAAACATCTAAAGCCGATCCCAACCACAAAACTCAAAAACATGGGGAAGCGCGGGGCTGGAATCAAGCGTCGCAAGACAGCCTCTTCGTCCGGTGTCACCCTTGTCCCTCAAGGCAAGGGTCATGTCAAGCGCACTCCTCGAAATCCGTTCGATCCCCACGGCTCAGATGACATCGAATTCAAAATTCGGGAGATTCGCGCCGAGCGTGTTGCCGGAACCGCACCACAATGGCTAATAAGTTGGGAAGGACTTGAAGAATCCGCAGACAGTTGGGAGCCCATTGAGAACCTTGTAGGCTGTGAGGCACTCATCACAGCTTTCAGGAAATCCCGTAAAGATGCTGAAGCTGCAGACGTTGCAAAAAGGGCGAAGCGAAAGGCAGAGAAGGCAGCTGAAGAAGAGGCAGAAGGTATTATTGATATTCGTATTTTATTTTGTTTTCCGAATTGTGCGTGAATGAACATGTGTTCGTTGCATCGTAGTTGCTAACAACACGTCGGTGCGCGCGCGTATTCGTAATGCAGCTGCTGACGACTCTGAGTGGAAAGATGGTGCCACCGTCAAGCGCAAGGCGGCCTGCTGGAAGCACTACATGTGCAGGTATTCTGACACCCATCCTGACAAGATCGAGGACGTCTACTGCAAGATTTGCGGCCCCGACTTTACCCTCGCTGTTTCTGGAAATACTTCGAACATGCGCAGCCACCTCGCCCACGTCCACAAGGACGTCTTCTGTGAGATGCTTTCGTCGACGGCGGGATGCGGTGCTGGCGGCGGCGGTGACGGCCGTGGCCCCCCTGGATCCTGCAGCGGTTCTGGCACGAACCCTGAGGCTCAGCAAACAGAGATCACCGCTGCCATGTTGCCCCCAGTTCCCAACGAGCGACGCGATGCTCTGCACAGGCTGGTGAGTTTCAACATTTTTATCTGCTTGGACTAGCTTGTTTTATTTGTGTAGCCTGTTGTAGCTTACCTGTTGTTTCGGTGTTCGCATGTTAGGGTATCCAGCTTTCTAATAATTTCTCGGTGTGCTGACGTTGATTGCAGATTTCACTTTGGATTGTCCGTCGAAAACGGGCTTTTTCCATCTGCGAGGATTCAGAGTTCCGTGACATCTTCGAATTCATATTCCAAAGTGGCTATGCGCCCCCATGTCACAAGTTGGTCACGCAGCACGTCTTGGGTCTGTCCGTGGAAGGGCGGGGACTGGTGACATGGGCTGTCAAGGAGCTGCTTGCCGAGGGTATTCTACCGAGCATTGCTGGCGATATTTGGTCTGAAGGCGGCGTCGCTATTTTCGGTGTTCTCATTTACTGGTTGACTGCTGATGGCGAGTACAAGGAGAAGCTCCTCGGCGCCGTCCCCTTCAGTGACGTACGGCACACTGCTGACGAGCTGCTTTTGGCTACCAAACCTGCTTGTGCCCTTATGGGTCTCGGCGCCTTCATCGAGGGCGAGAGCCCCGTGGATACTGTCGTTGACTTCATCCACGCCACCACTTCCGATTCCGCCAGCAACATCGTATGTGGCTGGAAGTCGTTTGACGGCCACGAGTGCAACTGCCACATCATCGCCTTGGCCGTCGTGAAGTATCTGGAAAGTCCGGGTGTGGGAAAGGTCTTCAAAAAGCTGCGTGGGATGACTACCCATTTTAACCACTCAGTGATCGGCCGCCATCTTCTTCACGACTGCCAAGACAAATATTCGCTGACTTCCACCTCCCCTCCCCATAATATGTATTTTTGTTCAATCTGCTGTGACTAGTTTGCCCCCTGATATATTATGCAGCCTTTGTTGAGATATCGATATATCAACCTGATTTTGGGCTGTTTTCGTTATCAAAATCGATTATCGATAGTAGGATTTTTTAACTATTGATCGATACCACTTTACCTAGTTACTCATATCGATCGATATCAATTTACCAAGTTACTCATATCGGTCGATAATTAAAATTACCAGTTGTTCAGATATCGTATATATCGATATCGTTTTTGCAGTTACTCAAAGTTATCGATGGCAAAAAAACCCGCCGATACCGTCCCTTGATCAGCACAGACATGATAATATTTCGGGCAACAACCCAAGAACTGTAGGGCTACATCCCAAAAACTGCAGGGCTACAACCCAAGAACTGTAGGGCTGCAACCCTAAAACTGTAACAGCTGCTTCCTATAGGATTGTATGCTATATCTTGAGGTAAAAGGCAACTGGCAACTGCCTATATATTTCACACTTGCTTGAGGGGGGAAGAAGGTGGATATATGTACATACATTACCTCATTATAATATACAGATATACTATATGTATATAACATAGATATATATATATACTATATATATATACCAACACACACACTCAGTTAGCTGAAGGGATTTTTTGTGTTGTGTTTTGTTTTTTAGATGGCAGAAGCAGAAGATTCAGATATCCCAGCCATCAATGCAGACCCATCAACATGGTTCTTCGACATATTAGGCTCCTATGATTCATTCAGTCGATTCAAGATTCCGAAGTGGCTCGTTGGTTATGACAACACACAGACCAGATTCGACCAGATAGGCTACTTCGACAATATTAGTCGCATGAAGCCTGATATGAGCAGATATAGGGATCCTGAGAATGAGCCTCAGGAACCAGAAGAGGAGTATACAGCAGATAATGCTCCGATAGTCTTTACAGACCCTGATGACGATCCATTGCCAGCTCCAGTACCGGCTCCGTCCACTTTGGTTCCAAAGGTGAAAATGACACCACCTAAGGAATTCAGAGCAGGGTAGGACGCAGAGATTTGGTTAGACACCGTGGATAGATATTTCCAATTCACGTATCCAGGAGTTCCCGACAAGGACCTGATCACAGTATTCCTGACGCTTATCCAAAATAATGACCGACATTATTTCCAGGTCGTGGCTAATCAACCAGACGTCACATACGAGAGGGTCAGAAGAATTTTCCTCAGCCAGTTTGGGAACCCTCACAAAAGATCAGTGGCCAAGAAACACCTAATGGCGCTGCATCAAGGGAACCAG